>JASTWK010000946.1:37500-63002 GCA_030770225.1 Temnothorax unifasciatus | reverse complement strand
GCGGTTGATGGGAGGAGGACCCGCGATTTCTACAGCCCGAGCGTATTGAGCCACAGCCACGCGGTGATTAATTCGTCAAGCGCCTCGTCCGCCAATCTCTCGTCCTCCTCCGTTGGAACGTACGCGCGACCCTGCGCGAGGGCTTCGACGTAACGTTGCGCTCGCCCGCGTCCGAGGGTCGCGCGATGCGCGAGCAATTGCGCCGCCCGCGTCCGATGGCGGGTGACTGACGCGGGGGTTCGGGAGCAGCAATATTGCTGTCACTATTACTGTCTTCAAACTCAAAGTTATCACTGTAAAATTCTGCGATGTTATGTTCAGTCGCACCTGTCCGCGTCCGAACCCGAGTTGACGCAGGGGAGCAGCGCGCCCGCGTCCGACACCGCGTGGCTGACGCGGGGGTTCGAGAACAGCGAGCTCTTCCTCCTGATCACTGTTAGAGTCGTTAACAGAGTCAAACTTGACAATATGTCTAAGATTTTTGAGAGGAGGCATCACAAAAACAGTATAATTACAAAAACATCGAATCCTTCACTATCACTTTCAAAACTTTACTTTCGTACACGCGTTTGCTCGTTCGCGCACTCGACTAGACTGAATTCTACGACGGTTGCAGAACGAAGCGAGGTAAAATGTTACCAGAGAAAAAAAATGGTAACGGTTTGAAACGGACTGTCCCTTCCGACGAAAAAAAATTAAAATGAAATATCTCGCACTACAATGGCGAGCAAAAAGTTCGACGGAGTATCGGCACTTGTGAACGCGTTCTCTCTCGCTCGCGTCCCTTCGTTCGCGTCCTCTCTCTCTCTCTCATTCCACTTCGCGTTTCTTTCTTTATAATAATAAATAATTGGGAGAAATGAAAGATAATAAACTTTTTATCATATAAACATTAATTTATTTCTCATGTGTCGCATCGTATACAATATTATCTGCAGCATACGCCAACAGTTCACAATCAATAATTGAATTCTTATCATAAAATTCACGCAAGATTCTTGCTGCATCACATTTATCGGTGATACAATTTTGACGTAAAATGGTTACAAATTGTTTAAATTTTTCACTTACGCCACGAACATTTTGGCATAATTGAAAAACACATTCTCGACGCAATGTTCTAGTTCGAACAAGAAGAGTACGGTTGACGGTTTCATGTACAAGCTGGTGTCGCACGAGGTCAATTTTACAACATTCGCATCACGTATTTTTACGAGTTCTATACGCAGATCTCGAATCAACATTGATGAAGGTGCGGCTGACTGCAGGAGTCGTTCGATATCCGCACGTCTTTCAATTAGCGCTGTCCACGTCGTATGAGCCAACACCATCTGATTTCCTCGGTTATCACCAATGTATATCCACAGAGGACATAGGTCCCACGTTGATCCCAATATCCAAATATTTATAAGCTGTTGATGTCAATGCGAATCGTCTGCCTAGTATACGAACCGCGCGACGCTCCAACGAAATGCTATAGAAAAAAAATAATGAGATTACTTCCAAAATAATACAATTTGCAAAAAGATATAAAAATATATAGTTCTATAAATTAACAAAACTTACTTGTTTTCACACGTTGGAGTTTCAATATCGGGAATCGGTACGTAATAATTCATACGTCTACTGCCACTGTTACCGCCGTTGCTTCCTTCAACGGAATACATTTTTTCTCTCGGTTATGAGAAGCGGACCGTTCGCACAAGCAGCCGATACGAGACTAATCGTATAAAATTAATCGAGTATACGCGGCAACTTCCAAAACTATGATGAAGGAGGGGGAAATTAATGTTTCTGGAACGCGCAATCAGAGCTCTGGAATTTAGGAGAGGGGGCTAAGGCAGGATGTTTTTCTGTATTAAGACGCATATTCCCCCTCCCCCTCTCCACATGACATCAACCGCAAAACACGTTCAGACATGTTCGTCTAAACCTGATACCCTCCCTCCCCCCTCACCCTCCTTCTCACGAAGCTCTCGAGTTAGATTTCGTCACTTATACCTACTTATTCTTTAATTTTTACACTATCGACTAATGGGAAAGGGAAAAGGAAATTAAACCTTATAAAATTTATATTTTTTTTATTAAAAAAATTACATCTTTCCCTGGCGTCGCGACCACCAGTTAAATAGTTTTAATACATTTTGCAATGCGCAATTCTTAACATGTTTTCCACATCGCATAGTATTGGTAACATCTAGATTATTTAAAGATTCAACATCTTTGTAATCCGCATCCAAAGTCTCGATGATTAAGTTTTTTCTCGCTTTATTCTCAAGCAGATCCACCAGCCATTCTGGTTTCTGGCATCCCTTGACGTACACGAGAGTCGGCATCTCGTCGTCGTCGTCGTCCTCTTGCTCACCGAGCACGGCCGATGTAATTAAACGTTTCGCCATGCTGTACGGCACGTTTCCGTCTTCCCATCGTAATCCATGGTGATTGCGAATCAACCAGGAAGCACATGACTTGTCGAATTTTGTAAGGAGACTCCACGGCATGTAAAGATGTAATGCGCCAGAACGGCCCCGTTTCTCAGCACCGCTACCTCCTTTACGACAAATTTCATCCGACGATGAATCCTTGCAGATCGACGAACGTTGGCGCGATCATGATGCGACGAAAGAACGATCCGTACTGTATCACATCGCGATACATCTGTCTCTCTTATATCGAATTTTTTACCGACATTACAATTTACGTGAGTTTGCGCACTACGTTTGACAACGGACAGTATTCGATTACGCGGTCGTGCAAGATGAGACAATAGGCGGTAGTATTTGCAGGCACGTTCTCTTTACAGTCAAATTCTATTCGCACATCCACGGTGGCGCTCTTGACGGACTCGTTTTGTCGGGAGCAATCGATGATGACGAAAGGTCCAAGCGTCAGGAATGTACTCAAACTGAGAAACGTATCGTAGCGATCGTATCCGTAATAAGTTCTACGAAAACGCGCATACATATCATAAAGAAGGGCATATCGATTTTTTTCAAAATCTAGATTTAAGTCATCGTATGGATATGACTCAGAGTTTAGATAAAGCTTGATATTGGTCAAGTTACAGTGATTGAAATAGCTAACATTTGAGTCATGATATTTTTGCGACCGCTCTGCAGCGCAAAGATAACGTATCGCGGTTTCTCTAACTGAGTCGCAGTCTTGACGGCCCACGAATGCTTGGTCGTGCTCTGCAGCAGGGGGTACTCGTACAGATCCCACGAACGAAAACTGACACTAAGATATCGCCCGCTTCCCAAGGCCCGTAACATGGACAGTTTATTGACCTCGTTTAACGTAACGTGAGGCATTCGCCATTGTACTTTGAACAATTCGATTTCCGGCTCAGTTGCCGGATTTCCTATAATGCAATTGTTGTCGTTACGCGCGCTCGTAATCAATTAATTCGTGACGAGCGTTAACAATCACGCGTTTGTAATCCTCGCAAAAGCCTAACAATGTGTAGAGCGGAACGCAAAAATTGAAATATCCTTCCGAGCGGCTAGATGAAATGTCCCATCCAGCATTCCGCAACATCTCCGCCTTGTCGTACGTTATCGATATATAGTTCTTGAGAGTACTGGTCATTCCTGCGTTTCTGCTGCGATCAATCTCCACGCCGTTGAGCTCGTATCGAATTTCATCGAACATGAACGCCACGCAATTAGTTACAAGCGTTGTCGCAGACTCGTTATTCCTTTTCTTTACAACCAATCTTCCTTCGACGTAGAGAAAGCTTTCGCACGGCAACGTGTATAAATCTTGTTGTTGTATGGGTATTCTTATCTCGTCGCTGTGTCCAAACGTTGTATTGGCGTACGGATTGTACGTGTGTGTTTCAATCTTGACGACACTGTCGTCGAAGATCGGTTCACCTCCAATTTTAAGGATATCGGCCATGCTTCCTCAGATATTTCGCACCGCGAATCCCAAAGATCGTAGAAATTCAACGTTCGATGCGGTGAGCTTCTTTCTCGTCTCTTTTTTAGCTCTACCGAATGGTGATCGGATGATATCGTCGACCGCTGCCGTAAAGATATTCTTATCTCTCACGTGCTCCGAGTCGTTCAGTACGAGCATCTCATATATGTCTCATATATGTCGTCCGTACACTAGCGCGCGTTATCGCTGTCGCAGTCGTACGTGCAATCTGACGGTGATCTCCTTCTCCTCGAAAATCAATCAATCGATTTGTCCTGATCCACAACGCGAATCGTTAGGTCCTAATGCTCCGTACGGTGATCGGCAGGTAAATGATCTGTGCCGGCGTTTCCGATATCTTATATCCTGGTGGCACGCTTCGGTGAAAACTCGTGTATCGTGTGCACGTACTTGTCGTGCTGTAACGCGCCCGCGGTCACGTACACTCTACGCGAATGATGTTTACGCTAATGATATTTATCGGTACGGGTCCGATTCAGACCATTGGTCGCGGCTCCAGCACGCGATTCGTTGAAAATCCCAGCAGCGATCCAATGTTGTTCGGTTTGTTACAGTTTACTCTGAAAGCGCACTTGATCTCGCTCTTCATCGTATTGTGTTGGCACGAATAATCAACGGATAGTCTTCATCTTCGCCGACGTGTTTCTTTCTCGCGACATTATTGGATTGATCCCGTAAAATGACGCGTCTTAGATACATGTTTATATCACGCAATTCGTACGATCCTTCGGGAATGGTAATTTCCTTGTCGTCAAAGTAGAATTTATTGTTCGAAGAATTCACGTTCGGTATCGTGTAATAGGTTTCAAAATTTGTCAGGTCCGAGCTCGTAATCGCCATCGCTCAAGTCCACGCGGGAAAGTAGCTTACCGCGAAGAACGCTACTCTTGCCGGTGAGCGTGAATATCAGCGACATGTTTGAATGAATACTGAGTTCAACAGCGCGACGGTCAGTCTTAAAATTGATCGTTAACCGGTCTGTAGAAAGCGCAGACACAGTTGTCCGCAATTGGCTCTGATCGTAATCGTGTGAAAGGTGTGTGATTGTACTCTATCTTCGTCCACGTTGTTCTTTAGATACAGCACCAATTCCCTCGGCGGTTGAAGATTGCCAAAAATGTCGGAAATATATGACTCGATCTCCCCTCTTCGCGTACGCCACCCAGTGAGTACCCGGTCCCCTCGGCGTTATCCAAATTCACGATACCACTCTCGTTTCGACACACTCCCTCTGTTGGTAAGGCAGTACGCATGAAAATACCTCTAAAATATGGAATGCGCATACGCTTTGCCAGTTTTTGTAGTTGTACGTTGGTTGTTACGCCCGTGGGAATTTTCAGTATCTCCGCAACTTTTTTTTTTCTTCTTTGATGTCACTCCTTGCCCGCGTTTGTACGGAGCGAGATAAAGGTCCATGACCTGTCATGGCGCGATTGTGACGTTTCAATTCTTCCAGCTGACGCTGCGCGGCTTTGTTATCGTTCACGGCTTTACGACTCCCGCCGCTCCCGCCGACCAACGAGCCGAGAACTCCCAACAACGGTAGAATCGGCATACGCCACCCTCGTTGTCGCCGCCGGAAGTATTCGCCTGTTCGATACTCTCTTCTTCTTCGTCTTCTTGTTTTCAAGCCCATTCGACTTTCGTCTTAGCCTGCAGGCCGCCAGACGCTGTAGCGGCAGGCTCTCTCATCCGACAGGTCGAATCTTTTGCGGTAATGCGTTTTCCGCGCTTCCGCAGCGAGTATCTCGTCCGCCGCGTGTCTCTCGGCGAGATCGTTGCTGCGCGAATAAGCTATGTCGTGCTCGCGACACGCCGCGTCTAATGGATTAATACCTTGATCGCCTCTCGCCAATCGTTCTTCTAAATGAGTGCCCGGGCCACAAAATTGATAGCCGGGAATATGCAATTCGATCGGAAGTGCGTTTATCGCGCGATTTAACAGGCCTCCACCAATTTCTTTCGTTGACATTCGCCGCAATTCTTTATCATTGGCGCGGGACCGTCGATGTGCGTTCGCTGCCACGGTTGATTGTAATGTTCGTAACAGCGACGATAGGTCTGAACCTCCAAATCCGCCTTTATATGTTCCGGAAGCTTGTTCCACACGCAGTGGACGTGATTGCCGCACATTTGCAACAGAACGGCTTTCGGCACAAATTGCAGCTGTTCAGCGCTCAAGTCGCAAATATCGGAAGGTCTCGACAGTAGGACGAACATCTTTGCTACTGAGCGATTCGCGGTTCCGCTCGCCTATAAATAGGCGTTCGAGTCAGCCAGAGAGTCGGCAGTGTGGAAAAAATGAGATTCGTGCGACAAACCGTTGGCGATTCGCGTGACCAATTGCGACGACAGATTACGGTCGATGGGGGGCAACGCGGAGAAACGCAAGCACGGTACGATGTTGCGACTACTATACGCGCGATCATTTGCGGCCCTTCGAATTGCGGTAAAACCAACGTTTTGATAAGCTTGTTGGAAAGTCCGCACGGCGTACGTTTCGAAAACGTGTACGTATACTCGAAATCGTTGCAACAGCCGAAATATCGATATTTGGAGAATGTGTTGACATCGATCGACGAAATCGGCTACTTTACGTTCTCCAATAACAGTGACGTCATTCCACCGAGCGATGCGCGTCCAAACTCGATCTTCGTCTTCGATGACGTGGCGTGCGACAAGCAAGACGCAGTGAGAGAGTATTTTTCAATGGGCAGGCACTCGAGCGTTGACTCCTTCTATCTCTGTCAGACGTACGCGAGAATACCTAAACATCTGATACGCGACAACGCGAACCTGCTGATCCTGTTCAAACAGGATGGTACCAACTTGAAAACACGTGTACAACGATCACGTAAATACCGACATGTCGTACGACGAATTTTGCTCGTTGTGCCACGATTGTTGGCAACAAAAGTACGGATTCGTAGTGATAGACAAGGACAGCGCGCTTTCGAAAGGCCGATACAGAAAAGGATTTAACATGTTCGCGATACCGCAAAACCGGTCAGTCGTTGCCGATACCTCGTCGGATGTGAAACGTTAGCGTTATAGAGACATCGATATTCTGCTTCGTTTTCCACGCGATGGCCGCGATCAACGGGAGCGAGAATATTCGCGAACGCGAGAAGATCGTGAAAGAGATTGCGAAAACGAGTGATTCGATTCGCAAGAAACTTCGCGCTTTGAAGACCGGTAAGATCGAGAAGGACATTGAGTTGGACACGCACTTTAAAACCTCTCATCGGGCCATTGCAAAAGATCGTCGACAAATCGAGCTTGATCGCGGTGAAGAAGGGGGAGCCGGAAAGCGTCGCTGACGCGGAGGAATGGAAAACGTTACCCGTTCAACAGCGCGGGGAGGAGGAGGAGTTTGCTACTCCGGATGCTACACCGAAGAAAAAGAGGGAACGATTAAACTCCTGGTCAGATCTGTCATCGTCGACACCGCGTAAATCTAATCAATCGAAACGATCAAAAGTACTACCGATAACTTCTACACCGATAACTTCTACACCGATAACCTCTACGCTGACGCAAACCGTGCAACGTACAAGTCCCGAATTCCTCGAAGACGGGGATGTTTTCGAAAACACGGACGACTCGATCGAGACGGCCATTCAAAAGCAGTTGCAAACGTCGGAGGGTCGAGAATTTTTTGTAGAAACGATAGAAGATAAGTTGGGTCCACTGAGCCGATTGTACATCGCGAGCGTTTTGGGCGCCGATTCGACGATAGATACCGTGTACGGTGTTTATCTCGGCAAGAATGAATTGTTGCTCGGTAATCAACGTTTCGACGTGGACGACGCGGATAATATAATTATCGATGGCCTACGATACGCTGGCACACCTGGTATTACGAGTTGATCTTCAAGAAAGCACCCGATGATAAGCTCTACACGGAGGCGGATAAGCAAAAGTACAAGGACATACTGGTGGCGACGAGTGCTCATAAATACAAGCACGATCCTCAAGGACGAGTAATGGGAAACAAGGGATTCAAGTATCAATCGATAATCTCACCGTTGATATCGACCGAACTCAAGAACAAAAAATCCGGAAAGGGATTATTCGCGCCTCGCGCTATGACGCTAACCGACAATAAGATCGACTACGTGCACTGGGACGACCCCAACGAGCTGGTGGATCGTCTGCGATTGCTCGACGCTTCGCGTCAAGCTGGCAACAATGCTCACGACAACGAGATCATGTCGATCATCGAGGAACTTCGCGAAGCTGGGCTTATTATAAATTAAACGGTGCAACAGCGATCCGTTCAATCAGCATTGAAATGCCGATCAACAAGTTTGGCATATCGCTCGGAAGAGACGGGGCGGAACCGTACCATCGATGGAGCGGATTAATGAGAAATTTCGTGCGCGATAACGCTCTGTGTCGTACCGTTACGGACTTTGACGCAAGGTCGCGTAAGATTCGTCGCATGGCGCAACCGGAGGCTGACGATGACGCGGTTAATAAACTATACGTTGATCAATTCTTTAAAATGTTGAGCAATCAGCAAAAAGAATCAGACGAGAAGCTGACTGCGTTCGAGAAGGATCTGCAAGCGTTACGGACTGCGATAAACGAGCTTCGCCATTCGATTACCGTTGAATCAAAAACGAACAACAATGGCTAGCAACAAATGGAACGGCTATAAACGATTAACGGACGACGACGATGAACGGCAACGACGAACGGTTCAGGAACGGCTCAGGAATAGCTATCAAGCGGCTAACGAGCGACTCAGAAACAACTATGAACAGCTAGCGAATGGTTATGAACGGCTAGCGAATGGCTATAAACGGCTAGTGGACAAAGAACGGCAGGCAGACAAAGAACGACTATTGAAGGACAATGAACGGAAATAAATGGCTATTGAATTATTAAAAAAAGTTTGAGATATAAATCATAATATAATTTCTTTATGCAAATTATTACGCATTGCTAAAAACATGACATCCGACGGACGTAAAAATATCGAGAAGCAACGACTCGTCGAGGAACTGCATGCTCCGGCAAGAAGAAATTTTCCCCGAAGACACGTCATAGTGCGAGGTTACGATGACCTGTGGCAGGCTGACATCGTCGAGATGCGTCCGTATTCACGTTTCAACGGAGGCTACCACTACATACTTACCGTCATCGATGTGTTGAGCAAGCACGCGTGGGCCGTGCCACTCAAGGGTAAAGGCGGAAGCGAAACAGCTAACGCTGTCGCAGAGATCATTCGACGCAGCGGGAGGTGCCCTAGTAACCTACAAACCGATATGGGGAAGGAATTTTACAACACCGACGTGCAACGTCTCGTGAGGAAACACGGCATTAATCATTATTCCACGTATTCGTATTGAAGGCATCGGTCGTCGAGCGATTCAATCGCACGCTCAAGAACGCCATGTGGAAGATGTTTACGCTCAATGGAAATTACAAATGGGTCGACGCCTTACCGCGACTCGTATCGGATTACAACGCGCGCAAGCATCGAACCATCGGCATGCGACCCGTCGACGTTACCCCCGCGATCGCCGAAAAACTCTTGGGTACCGTATACAGCGCGATAAAATCGCAGGTCTGGCAAAGTTCAAAGCGGGCGACTTGGTACGCGTTAGCAAATACAAGACGATTTTCGAGAAGGGTTACACGCCGAATTGGACCACCGAGGTGTTTAAGATCGTTAAAGTGCAGCGTACCAATCCCGTAACCTATCTACTCGAGGACTATCGTGGAAAATCCGTCGCTGGAGGGTTCTACGAACACGAGTTGCATCGCGCGACTTATCCGGACGTGTATCTCGTGGAGAAAGTACTGCGCAGGAGGGGCGACAAGGTTTACGTTAAATGGCTGGGATTCGATGGATCGCACAATTCATGGATATCCAAGGACAATGTTATTTAATTTTGTGCAAACTTTTTTTATTCATAACATAAAAATATGCAATATGTAATACATGTCAATGTTTGATATATGAAATACAAATAAAGTATGTGAAATACACACATGTGTAATATATTTATTTATTAATATTCTTTCCAATATTGTAATATGATACTCACAATATGTTACGTTATACTACATATATTCATACGTTATACGACATACATACGTTACATACATATACTATTACATACGTTATACTATACATACGTTATACTATTACATACATACATCATACGTACATCATACATCATACATACATCATACGTACATCATACGTACATCATACGTACATCATACGTACATCATACGTACATCATACGTACATCATACGTACATCATACGTACATCATACGTACATCATACGTACATCATACGTACATCATACGTACATCATACGTACATCATACGTACATCATACGTACATCATACGTACATCATACGTACATCATACGTACATCATACATACATACGTACGTTACAAAGGTATTTTATAATGCCCCCATGGCAAAGTATCGGTCGAATCGGGAATAATGTATCTCTTATCATCGTACGGACTCAGAGCGATTTTCGTTTCGTTCACGGTGTACACCTCGTGTAGTTTGGACCTTATGCAAGCCTGCTGTCGCGTCATTTCAATTTCGTCGCGCAGACACCTCGTGTAATCGTCGAACGTTATCAACCTGGCTACGACGTTACTCTTAACACCTTTCGCTTTTTTACAATCTTTTTTACCGTCGACTCGCAAGGCGTACATCTTCGCTCTGAGTCCGACGAATTCGGTCATGATCGCACCGTTGTTTTCATCTTTCATCAAGCCCAGAATTTTTTTATTGACGAGTGGGATACCGTACGCGTTGTCGTTCGCGTAATCGCTCGTGTCGAATTTAGCGATATCGCGTTTCATGTTCTTGTACACATCCTCGCACTCTACGTGATATATCAAACTGTCCGTATCGGTGTACATAATTCTACACATGTCGCCATAGAGGGGAGACATGTACTCGTGATGAAATTCATACAAACAGATTTTCGATACGTCAAGAATGCACATGCCGACGTAAATAGGTTTGTCAAATTTAACTTCGAGTTTTCGCAGTTCAACGGCTATCAGATTTTCCGTAAAAACGCTCCTGCTGTGAAAATTTGGTTTCGCGATCAGTGCTTCCGCGCCGAATCTACCGTTCCACTTTGTTAATAATTTTACATCAACGTGATTTCGAACGTTCTCCATCGTTTTCCCGAAAACCGCGTTGTTCATCAATTTATATAAATTTTTCTCGAAATCGTTTTTGGCCAGTGTTCTAAATTTTGTATTGAGTTCGATGTAATCGCGGAGCCATGGAGATTGAGCGAATTGTAATAAGCGATGAATTTTTGTGACGCGAAGGCCGTGGCGCGTGCATTGCTGCAGGTTGCGATAATGAATGACATAACGTTTTTTATCCTATAGCGTGGCGAGAAGTTTTTCCTGCTGTTTATCTGGTGGTTTATCGGTATGAATCGGACGTACCGATAAATATCATTAGCGTAAACATTATTCGCGTAGAGTGTAACGTGACCGCGGGCGCGTACAGCAACGACAAGTACGTGCACACGATACACGAGTTTTCACCGAGCGTGCCACCAGGATATAAGATATCGGAAACGCCGGCACAGATCATTTACCTGCCGATCACCGTACGGAGCATTACGGATCTAACGATTCGCGTTGTGGATCAGGACAATCGATTGATTGATTTTCGAGGGGAAGAGATCACCGTCAGATTGCACGTACGACTGCGACAGCGATAAAACGCGCGCTAGTGTACGGACGACATATATGAGACATATATGAGATGCTCGTACTGAACGACTCGGAGCACGTGAGAGATAAGAATATCTTTACGGCAGCGGTCGACGGTATCATCCAATCACCATTCGGTAGAGCTAAAAAAAAGACGAGAAAGAAGCTCACCGCATCGAACGTTGAATTTCTACGATCTTTGGGATTCGCGGTGCGAAATATCTGAGGAAGCATGGCCGATATCCCTAAAATTGGAGGTGAACCGATCTTCGACGACAGTGTCGTCAAGATTGAAACACACACGTACAATCCGTACGCCAATACAACGTTTGGACACAGCGACGAGATAAGAATACCCATACAACAACAAGATTTATACACGTTGCCGTGCGAAAGCTTTCTCTACGTCGAAGGAAGATTGGTTGTAAAGAAAAGGAATAACGAGTCTGCGACAACGCTTGTAACTAATTGCGTGGCGTTCATGTTCGATGAAATTCGATACGAGCTCAACGGCGTGGAGATTGATCGCAGCAGAAACGCAGGAATGACCAGTACTCTCAAGAACTATATATCGATAACGTACGACAAGGCGGAGATGTTGCGGAATGCTGGATGGGACATTTCATCTAGCCGCTCGGAAGGATATTTCAATTTTTGCGTTCCGCTCTACACATTGTTAGGCTTTTGCGAGGATTACAAACGCGTGATTGTTAACGCTCGTCACGAATTAATTTTGATACGAGCGCGTAACGACAACAATTGCATTATAGGAAATCCGGCAACTGAGCCGGAAATCGAATTGTTCAAAGTACAATGGCGAATGCCTCACGTTACGTTAAACGAGGTCAATAAACTGTCCATGTTACGGGCCTTGGGAAGCGGGCGATATCTTAGTGTCAGTTTTCGTTCGTGGGATCTGTACGAGTACCCCCTGCTGCAGAGCACGACCAAGCATTCGTGGGCCGTCAAGACTGCGACTCAGTTAGAGAAACCGCGATACGTTATCTTTGCGCTGCAGAGCGGTCGCAAAAAATATCATGACTCAAAATGTTAGCTATTTCAATCACTGTAACTTGACCAATATCAAGCTTTATCTAAACTCTCATATCCATACGATGACTTAAATCTAGATTTTGAAAAAAATCGATATGCCCTTTGATATGATATGTATGCGCGTTTTCGTAGAACTTATTACGGATACGATCGCTACGATACGTTTCTCAGTTTGAGTACATTCCTGACGCTTGGACCTTTCGTCATCATCGATTGCTCTCGACAAAACGAGTCCGTCAAGAGCGCCACCGTGGATGTGCGAATAGAATTTGACTGTAAAGAGAACGTGCCTGCAAATACTACCGCCTTCTGTCTCATCTTGCACGACCGCGTAATCGAATACTGTCCGTTGTCAAACGTAGTGCGCAAACTCACGTAAATTGTAATGTCGGTAAAAAATTCGATATAAGAGAGACAGATGTATCGCGATGTGATACAGTACGGATCGTTCTTTCGTCGCATCATGATCGCGCCAACATTCGTCGATCTGCAAGGATTCATCGTCGGGATGAAATTTGTCGTAAAGGAGGTAGCGGTGCTGAGAAACGGGACCGTTCTGGCGCATTACATCTTTACATGCCGTGGAGTCTTCTTACAAAATTCGACAAGTCATGTGCTTCCTGGTTGATTCGCAATCACCATGGATTACGATGGGAAGACGGAAACGTGCCGTACAGCATGGCGAAACGTTTAATTACATCGGCCGTGCTCGGTGAGCAAGAGGACGACGACGACGACGACGAGATGCCGACTCTCGTGTACGTCAAGGGATGCCAGAAACCAGAATGGCTGGTGGATCTGCTTGAGAATAAAGCGAGAAAAAACTTAATCATCGAGACTTTGGATGCGGATTACAAAGATGTTGAATCTTTAAATAATCTAGATGTTACCAATACTATGCGATGTGGAAAACATGTTAAGAATTGCGCATTGCAAAATGTATTAAAACTATTTAACTGGTGGTCGCGACGCCAGGGAAAGATGTAATTTTTTTTTTAATAAAAAAAAATAAATTTTATAAGGTTTAATTTCCTTTTCCCTTTCCCATTAGTCGATAGTGTAAAAAATTAAAGAATAAGTAGGTATAAGTGACGAAATCTAACTCGAGAGCTTCGTGAGAAGGAGGGTGAGGGGTGAGGGAGGGTATCAGGTTTAGACGAACATGCCTGAACGTGTTTTGCGGTTGATGTCATGTGGAGAGGGGAGGGGGAATATGCGTCTTAATACAGAAAAACATCCTGCCTTAGCCCCCTCTCCTAAATTCCAGAGCTCTGATTGCGCGTTCCAGAAACATTAATTTCCCCCTCCTTCATCATAGTTTTGGAAGTTGCCGCGTATACTCGATTAATTTTATACGATTAGTCTCGTATCGGCTGCTTGTGCGAACGGTCCGCTTCTCATAACCGAGAGAAAAAATGTATTCCGTTGAAGGAAGAAACGGCGGTAACAGTGGCAGTAGACGTATGAATTATTACGTACCGATTCCCGATATTGAAACTCCAACGTGTGAAAACAAGTAAGTTTTGTTTAATTTATAGAACTATATATTTTTATACCTTTTTGCAAATTGTATTATTTTGGAAGTAATCTCATTATTTTTTTTCTATAGCATTTCGTTGGAGCGTCGCGCGGTTCGTATACTAGGCAGACGATTCGCATTGACATCAACAGCTTATAAATATTTGGATATTGGGATCAACGTGGGACCTATGTCCTCTGTGGACATACATATTGGTGATAACCGAGGAAATCAGATGGTGTTGGCTCATACGACGTGGACAGCGCTAATTGAAAGACGTGCGGATATCGAACGACTCCTGCAGTCAGCCGCACCTTCATCAATGTTGATTCGAGATCTGCGTATAGAACTCGTAAAAATACGTGATGCGAATGTTGTAAAATTGACCTCGTGCGACACCAGCTTGTACATGAAACCGTCAACCGTACTCTTCTTGTTCGAACTAGAACATTGCGTCGAGAATGTGTATTTTCAATTATGCCAAAATGTTCGTGGCGTAAGTGAAAAATTTAAACAATTTGTAACCATTTTACGTCAAAATTGTATCACCGATAAATGTGATGCAGCAAGAATCTTGCGTGAATTTTATGATAAGAATTCAATTATTGATTGTGAACTGTTGGCGTATGCTGCAGATAATATTGTATACGATGCGACACATGAGAAATAAATTAATGTTTATATGATAAAAAGTTTATTATCTTTTATTTCTCCCAATTATTTATTATAAAGGAAAGAAACGCGAAGTGGAATGAGAGCGAGAGAGGACGCGAACGAAGGGACGCGAGCGAGAGAGAACGCGTTCACAAGTGCCGATACTCCGTCGAACTTTTTGCTCGCCATTTTAGTGCGAGATATATTTCATTTTAATTTTTTTTCGTCGGAAGGGACAGTCCGTTTCAAACCGTTACCATTTTTTTCTCTGGTAACATTTTACCTCGCTTCGTTCTGCAACCGTCGTAGAATTCAGTCTAGTCGAGTGCGCGAACGAGCAAACGCGTGTACGAAAGTAAAGTTTTTGAAAGTGATTAGTGAAGGATTGCGATTGTTTTTTGTAATTATACTGTTTTTTGTGATGCCTCCTCTCGAAAATCTTAGACATATTGTCAAGTTTGACTCTGTTAACGACTCTAACAGTGATCAGGAGGAAGAGCTCGCTGTTCTCGAACCCCCGCGTCAGCCACGCGGTGTCGGACGCGGGCGCGCTGCTCCCCTGCGTCAACTCGGGTTCGGACGCGGACAGGTGCAACTGAACATTAACATCGCAGAATTTTACAGTGATAACTTTGAGTTTGAAGACAGTAATAGTGACAGCAATATTGCTGCTCCCGAACCCCCGCGTCAGTCACCCGCCATCGGACGCGGGCGGGCGCAATTGCTCGCGCATCACGCGACCCTCGGACGCGGGCGAGCGCAACGTTACGTCGAAGCCCTCGCGCAGGGTCGCGCGTACGTTCCAACGGAGGAGGACGAGGCGCTTGACGAATTTAATCACCGCGTGGCTGTGACTCAATACGCTCGGGCTGTAGAAATCGCGGGTCCTCCTCCCATCAACCGCCGCCCTGGTGCCCAAAATCCGCGGGAGTCGTTGAGACGAATGGGCCGCGGTCATGTTACCCCCCCCTCGTCGAGACTAAGGTAATTTTTTTTCTAAATTAATAACGCGCGAGGAAAAAAACGCGAACGAGAAGCGCGCGCAGTCTCTCTCTCGCTCGCGTCCCTTCGTTCGCGTTATCCCTTCTTCGCGCGCTTCTCGTTCGCGTTTTTTTCCTCGCGCGTTATTAATTTAAAAAAAAAATTACCTTAATCTCGACGAGGGGGGTACCATGACCGCCGCCCTGGTGCCCAAAATCCGCGGGAGTCGTTGAGACGAATGGGCCGCGGTCATGGTACCCCCCCTCGTCGAGACTAAGGTAATTTTTTTTCTAAATTAATAACGCGCGAGGAAAAAAACGCGAACGAGAAGCGCGCGAGGAAGAGATAACGCGAACGAAGAGACGCGAGCGAGAGAGAGACTGCGCGCGCGAGAGAGAGAACGCGAACGAAGGGACGCTAGCGATGGTCGACGTAGATATTCGACAAAAAATTTTACGACTTAACCGTCGCGCGTTACAAAGACGAGCGCCTATGGCTGGCGGCTATAATTTACGACCTGCGACTAGCGTGACGCCGACGCCGGTGTCCTTTTCTCTCGAAAGAAGGTAATAAAATTAAGTCCATCTTCTTGTTCGCGTTATCCCTTCCTCGCGCGCTTTCCTAGGACCCTCTCGCCCACAAGTCCCCCCCCCCAACCTTAGGACCCTCTCGCCCATGAGTCCCTCCCCCCCCTCCCCACATCCCCCTCGGAGAACGGCGGCGCTAGAGTCCCCCCTTCCCGCAGACCCCTCGGCCGCGAGTTTCCCCCCCGCCCCGCGCCCCCCTCAGATCCCCGGCCGAAAAGTCTCTTCTTTACCCTACTTACATTATAATACAACCTCTGTCTTACAGTCATAAAGTGTAACGTTTGCAACATATGTTCTACCTTAGTTCGTCGATCACATTGCAATATTACTCTCATAGCCCGATTTTGTGCCACTTGCAGTTTAGTCAGTTGTGTCTCGCCCATACCAATTAATAACGTTGCACAGTACTCGAAATGCGGTGCTATAATTGATTTATACACAACACATCTCGTATATGCTGAAATATCGCTACCTATTCTATTCAAGAAGCTTGTCTTTTTCCCTATTTTTTTTAACATATAATCACATTGGGCTTCTAAACGAAGTTTACTATCAATAATTACGCCAAGATATTTTATTTTCTCAACACGCTCTATCACAGTTCCATCACCGCATTTTAAAGTAACATTACCCTTCATTTCTTTCCTTATACTTCTAATTATCATATATTTCGTTTTACTTGCATTTAATTTTAATTTGTTTGCATTCATCCACTCTTCTATTATAATAAACACCATGTTTAATTTCATTTCCAACTCCTCACAACTATCTCCCGTTACATATATTAATGTGTCATCTGCAAACATTTTTATGTTATACCCGTCTGGCATAATTTTAACTATATCATTAATATATATAATGAATAGCAGGGGCCCTAGCACCGATCCCTGTGGAACACCGTACTCCGTTGCAAGCAATTTCGACCATTTATCATTGAACTTAACTTGTTGTGACCTATTACTTAGATATGATCTAAACCATTCTAGCACCATTCCTCTTATGCCATATTGATATAATTTCTTCATCAGTCTTTTTCTACAAATAGTCTCAAATGCTCGTTTGAGATCCATGAAAATTACTCCTACCATTTTACCTTCGCTAACTGACAGTTTCCACTCGTCCATAACAACTTGAATAGCTGTTTCACATGAGTGCTGTTTCCTGAAACCCGATTGGTGCTCCGTTATAATGTTATTATTTTCCATATATTTTTCTATTTGTCCTTTTACCACTAATTCTAACACTTTTTCGTATATCGGTAGAACATTAATCGGCCTATATTCACTTGCTTTCTTTGGTTTTGAGATCTTTGGAATAGGTATTATTGTGGACGTTTTCCAACCATCGGGGCACTGACCTTTAATTAACGAGTTATTTATCAACTCTACAAACTCTTCCTCTATTGCATGAAAGGCTATTTTTAGTATACCACTAGTTATCCCTTCTTCTGTTCCTTTCTTATTAGATAATCCCATAACAATTCGCTCTAGTTCTCTTGCATCGACTCTACTAAATTCTTCCATAATACCCTTATTTTCTATATTAATATTATCTGTCTCTACAGTACCCCCTTTAATGGTTTCAATTATATTCCTAATACTCTGTACATAATATAAATTAAATTTGTCCGCTATGCTACATTCCTCGTTGCTTTCTATTATCTCAAAATCTACTTTATTTATTTCACTAAGACTCGTCTCACCCCTTAACACCTCTTTTAAAGTTTTCCACATTTTTGTAGGATCTTTTTTATTATTATCTATCATATTTTCATAATATTTTTTCTTTTCCACCCTGATCAGCTTAACCACTGCATTTCTCTCACTTTTAAAATGCCGCCAATCCTGTTCCTCACCAGAGTAAATTGCTTTAATGTAAGCTGTATCCCTTTTAGCTGCAGCCATTCTTATATCCTCCGAAAACCATTTTTTCCATTCCCATATTTTCGGTATTCGAAACTTTTTCTTCGGCGCTACAATATCTAGTGCACTCACCATATTCTCTACAAGTTTGTCTGCTTTCTTATTCACATCTAACTCTATTTGCTTACATTTCCCTTCTACCATTAAACTAAGAAAATAATTTGCATTAAACTTTCTATAATCCCTTCCAATAAATTCTCTATAAATAATACTCGAATTACGTACTCTAAAGTCAACTCTCAGCCACGCATGGTCCGTTATTTTAGGTTTTTCATATATTTGAACCTTTACTTCACTGTTCGCAAAAACTAAATCTATAGATGTTTGACTGTCTTTTGTAACTCTTGTTGGACTATTAACATATTGTTTCAATCCTAAGCTTAACATTGTTGTTTGCAACTTTCTCCCATAAAACGAATCTATCATTAAATCTATATTAAAGTCTCCGATCAACAGGCATTCACCTTTAATTACCAATGTTTCCACTATGTCCTCCAGAAATCTTATAAAATCACCATCGGACGCACTCGGTGAGTGATAAACTACCATTACCATTACCCTTATAGAAAATTTCTCGTACTTCGATTACTGCGCACCAACAATTTGAAGCCAATTTTCTTGCCAGTACTACCTCATGCTTTATGTCACTTTTTATATACAGAATTACTCCTCCTGTATTTCTGTTTTCAGCATCACACCTTACTATGTTGTAGCCCGGTACACACACCTCGCTGTCCTCTATATCTACTATCAGCCTAGTTTCCGACAGCGCCAAGATGGCTGGATTCATTCTCTTCAAAACTAGATGTTGTATCTCTTCCTTATGTGCCATTAAGCTTTGCGCATTGGTGTACAGAATTGATTCCATTTTCGTCTGCATTTGCTACTGTTACGTCCTGCGCACTCCACGATTTCCCTTTTTCGCGGAAATTTGTAGTAAACGTCTAAGGTATCTCTTAAGTTAGGATAAACACGGACGGTTATCGATCGGCGAGTGAGCCTTGATCTCCTCACATTCCTTTTTTTTTATATCAGCTAGCTATTTGTTTGGGCAACTAAAATGCAACCCTCCAGATGAAAAATTACTAACAGACGGGGAATATGGCGACCAGACTCTCATGAGCCTTATCGGGCCCATAACTATAAACCCGGCGCCACGACGCATAAAAAGGACCGTAATCCTAGACATGGGTCGATGGGGATCTGTATATTATCACGCTGCTAGCTCGAATTGCCCGCGGAATGCTCCGGCAAACAGAAACAAAATCTAACACGCGGGTTCTTGAGAACACGTGGCGGAAGTTTCTGTTTGCACTCAGCAATTAGAAGGACAGGGTCGCGGGATAAATAAGGGACCCTAATAAAAGAAAGAAAACAACGATACTTGAGTCACTAGAAGAAGCGATGGGTTACACCCACCGACGAAACCAAGAAAACAGGGAGTTTGTGTAGGGGACTCACCAATGGAAAACCGGAAAAATCGATAACCGTCTCTAAGCTTTCTAGGATAGGCGAAAACTTAAAATCTGGCCCTTGGGTGAGAAACGCCTCACCCAATAAGAAATCTTCCAGATAAAAATTAGAAACATCCCGCCAACCAGAGGTCCCCAAAAACGGAAACCAGACACCTCCCACAACGAAATCCACCCCTTCCATTCCTGGAAGTCCCTATATAAGTCCCGACATTGCGGCACTCCCTCTCAACTTGTCGGGTGTCCTCGAGCTTATCAAGTCTTAGCCTCGTGCCTTACAATCGTGATCTCTCTCGTCTTCGAGTCGCGATTCCACTCCTAGAATCAGTGCCACAAAATAAAAGGAAAAGGGGGAAAGGACGAAATCTGCCAACACCTCACTCGTTCGACTCATCCTGCGACCAAAGTCCATTTGAACTCAACGATTCATCAAGTAGTAAGTCCTACCCATATGAACAGATACTACTTTCTCTTTTGTTTTTTTTTTCTCGCGTTTTGGAAGTCTCCCAGGCACACATTCCTTCAAACCCTCTTCGAATTCTCCATTACTTCTGAGTTAGCTGATTCTATTGGCGGACTCGAAGTAATCTCCACTCTGAGTTAGCTGATTCTATCGGCGGACTCGAACCAATCTCCTCCATTCTGAGTTAGCTGATTCTATCGGCGGACTCGAACCAATCTCCTCCATTCTGAGTTAGCTGATTTTATCGGCGGACTCGAAGTAATCTCCTCCATTCTGAGTTAGCTGATTTTATCGGCGGACTCGAAGTAATTTCCATTCTGAGTTAGCTGACTTTATCGGCGGACTCGAAGTAATCTCCTCCATTCTGAGTTAGCTGATCTTATCGGCGGACTCGAAGTAATCATCTCTCTCTCCGTTACTTGTAGTGGATTCGCGCGGGAAGAAATCACGAAACGCCGCGAAGCACGCGCGGAATCGACGGAACGAGCGGAGAGGAAGGAACCTAAGAAAACGCGCATTAAAGTTCCGCCGAGAAGGAGATAACCCCAGTCCTCCGCGACTCGCCACTCCACCGGCTCCGCCCGCTCACCCGGAGAAACCACCCTCGCCGCCCCGCGAATTACCCCCTGGTTCGCCCCCCTTTCGTCCCCTTTCTTATCGGGTATTTCCCGACACCCCGGACTCTTCACCTCTCCTCGAACCATCGTATTCCCCGGTCCGTCCCGGAGAACTTCCTGATTCTCCCTCCCCCGCACCTTCCTCCCACTTAAACCCTGAGCGATCGTATTCTCCGCTCGCTCGCGAGGAGTGCTCCTCTCCCGCGGTCTCGGATACCTCGACCGTGGAATTTATCGAAGAGGTGCCCCCTTTTTCTTCCCCGCGGTGTCAGGATCATCTGGACGAGGCTCCCAGAACTCCGTCCCCCGCATATCCCTCGGTTCCCGAAGAATCCACCCGAGACCCCCCTCTCCACCACTTTTCCAGAAATCTCTCGGCTCATTTTCTCCAACTCACAGATCCTCTTCCTCCTAATACCTTCACACTCGGCCCCTACGATTTCGACTTACAAGGGAACGGTCGGAAGTGTCCCTCACCGATTTGGATGGGCTTTGGATATGTTGTAGAGCATCAAAAAATATTAGACACGTATTTTTTTTTAAGTGCGTATCTCGACGTTTAGGGGTTGAAACAACCCCTCGAAAATAACGGATTTTATGGTTTTTAGCGAATATCTTCGAAAATATAAGGCGTAATGACAAAAAATTTATATGAAATATTTATGGTTTTTTGTGCTCTTTACAATGGCGTAATCAGATTTTTTAAATTTGTCAAATTTTTTAATTTAACTCCACCCCCACTTATTATTTTTGCCAAATATAACAATTTTTCCAACGCAAATTTAAGAGCGTCGAATGCCAAATACATCCATGTATATTTTTATTATGATACCATTATTCAATTTTTGGCAAGACTAGATGATATGTGGTATATAGGCGTCGCGCTGTAGATAGGTGTTAGCGTTATTTCTGTTCAGTTACGCCGTACGCTTAAAAATTTCCATTTCAACTCCGGGATGACCGAAAGCGCTGATGCAAAGGCCAGCACAAGGCGCTGACAGCGAGAGGTTAACGCTATTTTGAGAGTCTTAGACTAGCAATAGAATGTCAACTCCGACATTATAAATACCGCCAAATTGTAAGATCGGGCGGGCAGTCGCAAATCATAATCTGAACGAACACATGCGTCACATTAACCGCTACAATAATATATTATCTCGGTTACGGTACAACAAAACCAAGAACCAAATTCACGCATTTGAATATCATTTGCTTGTGTCATAATTCCGAAAAGCAAGCATTTCAGATCATAAGTCTAAAGTGCTAAAGAACTGTATTATACGCTGTCGTTTTGTGAACATGTGAGTGCATTTTTATTGTTAACTTTTATTGGTTTCTTACACTTGTTACTTTTTTCTTTGATATTGAATATTTAATATAATTTTTTATTCAGCTCTTACTCAATTTTTTGCCAGTTTTGCCAGTGACTATATAATCTTTTTTGCTTATAAAATGTCACGTTGTAATAGTCTAAGAGCTGGCTACAGAGAAAGCGACATGCCTCGGTCCACGAAATATCTTACCTGAAAAAGGTTCGATTGCTGCCGGCAAAGCGAAAGCCCGATCGTCAGAAGGCGCGCTGGAATATAAGTGGGTGGGCCGCCCGCCCAAACATGTAAATTTTTCGACCAAAAAAACTGTCGATCGGCACGGCTGAAAATTTACATAGGTATCGAGGAGTATGAGAAAAAGCAGGGAAAAAATTGTCAGAAGAGCAAGTAGAAGATAAAGGGTTGTCATAAGCTGCCAAAGTTGCAAAAAATCTCGGCAAATTTACATAGTAAGAAGAATTTCTGACAATTTGCATTTGTATTGTTTACGTATAGAATAAACTAAGTGCAAAGTGTCAGAAAGCAAAGTGGAAGCGATCGTGAGTAAATCGGGTGCAAAGTGCGAGAGCGTCTTTCGGCGCGCGGCGCAGCGCCCAGTGGATCGATCGCTTTTCTCTTGATTTTCACACCGTACATATTTCATAGCACTTCTGACAATTTATCTGAATATTCGTAAAGGACTAAAAGAACTATTATTAAAATGTCAGAAGTCACTTGAGAAGAATGAATAAATTTAATTAATTTTTTATCGTAACCTTAGCAACATTTTGCGTGATTTTTATTATCTTTAATAAAAGCATATTAAAATGTTGAAATATAAATAAAAATAAATTTCTGAATTTTCGAGTTCGAAAAGTATGAAATAGACAAAGAGAAAGTTTTATGAGGGGATTATAGATGAATATCTTTGAATGTCGTTCGGCCGTTGATTGCGTTTCGTATACGAAGCGCGCGGATTTTTGCGAACATGTGCTCGTTTGTTTGCTGCTTCTCTTCTTCTCTCTCTCTTTCGATCCTTTGCTCTGAAATGACAGTTTGCCATTTGAAAGCAGAAACCAGGGCGAAAGACGCTTTCGGAGGAGATCGAGAAGGCAGTTTGGCTTGTAATTCAGACGCTGCAACACGGTTAGCCCCGAGATTTAATTTTTTTTTATTTCGTATTTGTAAACGACAAAATGAGTTCTAAGTTATCTTGTGTTTTTAATTGTGAAGCTGTTTCCGGTAAAATTATGAAATTTACCGAAGAAAATTTACAACAGTGCCGCGAAAAACTTCGTATTCGTGTTGCATTAAACATGAAATACAACGACATCGTTTTTCCTGACTGTGTGGACGATGTTCATGGATATCACTCTTCTTGCCAAAAAAATTTCATGGCAAGCCCGAAAAAATATATTGACAAATACGAAGAACCTCAAAACCAATCTCGAAATAAATGCTGATCCCACTGTAGTTGCTGCAGCCTCGACGTCATTTGCAAGTGTCTCAGGTAATTTAAATATTTACTGTAAGTTTATAGCATGTCTAAACAATTTTGTATAAAAATTAATTTATTAATTTATTAATACATTAATAAATTAATTTATTTATTATTAAATTAATAGATTAATTTATTAATTCATTTTGTTTGCGATCGAACAAAAACCAGCGTCGGTGAATTCATACCGCGAATTAAAGAAAATCGCTAATTTTAAATAATTTCGGTTTTTCTGCCTTTCAGTGTAAAATCGGCTAAATTCTATGTCAAGAATAGATTTGTTCGAAGAAATATCCGAATATTTCCTGGTAAACTTGAATGGCAGAAAAACAGAGTTTAATTGTTGCCTATGCTGACTCACTCCTTTGTCTCGGGGACTCGGTACGCGAGGCATACCCTGGGACAAAGCGAGCGAACGATATTCAAAACAGCTAATCGGCGGCCGGCTTCGAGTTCAGCGTGACATTCGTTAATACGAATTTCTCGAGACGTCGACAGTTTGATTGGCTCAGTTGAATTTTCAGCTCGTTACCGGGGGTCGCGCACAATTTATTTATTGATTTATATTTTTTATAACACTTTAAATTATTCAGATACCGGTTGCGATTATAATCCTGCATTTTTTAGGAAAAGTAAAAAGCGTCCATTTAAATTACTTGCAAAAAAAGAAGAGTTTCAGAAAGCATTCGCTAGCTTAGGAGATACGTCGATCGATATGGAAGACACTTTTGCGAAAATAGAGTCATTCGTTTGTAGCATGTACGGATATGAGTCGAATCAAAAAATCGATAATGTTAAGATTTCAAATGTTCCTCCAAAATTATAAAATTAAAAATACTGACGAAGCTTTAAAAAAAAAAAATTTAAAAAACTTCGACGCTTCCTGCTTGCCACCTTGCTACACCGAGCTTCTGCAGCAAATGAGAAGAGCACACTATATTGCACACTTGTGGAATAATGCAACATTATCGGATCCAATCAAATTCGAGCCCGATACTTCAGGATGGACATACATTGAAAATAAATATGATTTTCTATGGTTTGAAGGCCTACAGTTGCCACCATCAGTAAAAGATATCATTTTGGATAGTGAGGATTCAGAAGGTAATTTTCAGTTCGCGACTCTTGATTGTATACATGATTTATTTAATTTATTTAACTATTTATTATTTTCAGTTGATGGCGAGGAGTCCGAATATGATAGCGATGAAGACCCTGAATTTGAAGAGAGTGTGCAAGATACGGAATATGAAACCGATTGATTTTTTTTAAATGTACTTTCTCACAAATAAAATTTATTTTTTTTAATTTTTTATAAAAATGTATATCTATTCAATTGACTTCTGACATTTTAATAATAGTTCCTTTAGTCCTTTACGAATATTCAGATAAATTGTCAGAAGTGCTATGAAATATGTACGATGTGAAAATCAAGAGAAAAGCGATCGATCCACTGGGCTCTGCGCTGCGCCGAAAGACGCTCTCGCACTTTGCACCCGATTTACTCACGATTGCTTCCACTTTGCCTTCTGACACTTTGCACTTAGTTTATTCTATATAAATAATACAAATGCAAATTGTCAGAAGTTCTTCTTAATATGTAAATTTGCCGAGATTTTTTGCAATTTTGGCAGCTTCTGACAACCCTTTATCTTCTACTTACTCTTCTGACAATTTTTTCCCTGCTTTTTCTCATACTCCTCGATACCAATGTAAATTTTCAGCCGTGCCGATCGACAGTTTTTTTGGTCGGAAAAT
>JASTWK010000946.1:25000-32500 GCA_030770225.1 Temnothorax unifasciatus | reverse complement strand
CGTAACCGAGATAGTATATTATTGTAGCGGTTAATGTGACGCATGTGTTCGTTCTGATTATGATTTGCGACTGCCCGCCCGATCTTACAATTCGGCGGTATTTATAATGTCGGAGTTGACATTCTATTGCTAGTCTAGGACTCTCGAAATGGCGTTAACCTCTCGCTGTCAGCGCCTTGTGCTGGCCTTTGCATCAGCGCTTTCGGTCATCCCGGAGTTGAAATGGAAATTTTTAAGCGTACGGCGTAACTGAACAGAAATAACGCTAACACCTATCTACAGCGCGACGCCTATATACCACATATCATCTAGTCTTGCCAAAAATCGAATAATGGTATCATAATAAAAATATACATGGATGTATTTGGCATTTGACGCTCTTAAATTTGCGTTGGAAAAATTGTTATATTTGGCAAAAATAATAGGTGGGGGTGGAGTTAAATTAAAAAATTTGACAAATTTAAAAAATCTGATTACGCCATTGTAAAGAGCACAAAAAACCATAAACATTTCATATAAATTTTTTGTCATTACGCCTTATATTTTCGAAGATATTCGCTAAAAACCATAAAATCCGTTATTTTCGAGGGGTTGTTTCAACCCCTAAACGTCGAGATACGCACCTAAAAAAAAATACGTGTCTAATATTTTTTGATGCTCTACAACATATCCAAAGCCCATCCAAATCGGTGAGGGACACTTCCGACCGTTCCCTTGTTAGTCGGACTCCATTCCTTAGTAGATACCGTAGACCCCCACGACGCCATCCCTGTCTATTTTCCCGATCATGAATTCCCGTACCTGATTCCTATAAACCTTCTTTCTAACATATTCCACCGTTCCACAATCACCCTCGAGGAAGTAATTGATCCCGAGGTTATTACAATAGAGGATTAGATTAACCCCCAAAATATGTCAAAATAAATTTAATTTGTTTATTACTTAATATGTTTCGACAACTAGATATCCGATTTTTGTATGTTTGATTTAAACACACACACACACCTCACTTCATGTGCGAAATTTACACCATTAAATATGTTCAATTTTATTTTCCCCCGGATTCACAATTGTTGTTCACCTAACCCATAATTATTTCTATTATACTATACCAGACAACACATTTTTTGTCAAATACATGTAAACTTCATATTAGATAATACCCCTTTTTTTATGTCAATTAAGAATAAATAGTTATGTTAATAATATCTTCGTTTATTCATTAATTTAAGACCTCGCCCTTGTCTCCCTCTTAAAGTCACACGAGGTCCGATCCCGAGTTAAAGGGATTGAATTCCCTGACTCAAAAGAGGACCGACGATCGCACCGCTCACGGAAGGAGCCTACCGTCTCTACGGACGTTGACCCTTCCTGAGCCATCGAAAGTGCGTTCGGCTCGCGCCACGCGCCGCAGAGCGGGTACCTGCGAGCGATATTTGTAAGTATCTGGTTGCGTCCTTCCTTACCCCTACCCCTCTGGTTAGCCTTCCCTTCGCTTCCCAGTTTCCTTTATCTTAATCCTGGGGTTGGACGTAACACTACTTAGTAGTTCCCCATCCAGTTCTCTTTTTTTCCTCTTCAAGTGCTCTTCTGAATGTCGGACATTCCGTACTTAACGCATCATGATCATCATTTATCCTTAAGTTATACGTCTTGACTTTATACATGCAATTTACACACTTCTTTTCAGATGTCACACATTCATTTGCCTTGTGGTTGCCTGCACATCTATGACATGTGTCTTGTCGAGTACAATACTTGGCTATGTGATAGTAACATTTGTAGCATCTTTTAACACTAAAGTAGTTAAATACACGACATTTCCTCCAACCTATATTTATTTTCTCACTTTTCAGTATTAATTCATGAGTCGCATCATCTACCTCCAGTATTAAAGAGCCTTCTTCTTTTCCACTGAGATGCATATTATCATTTCTTCCTTCTCTAACAATTCTTTTCACTACTCTTATATAGAATCCTTCTCTTATCTCAATTTTATTTTGCTTTGTAATTGCATCTATTAAGTTTACATCTTCCAATTCCATTTCTTCCTTACCCACATTTATAATTTTTATCTTTGGTTCTATCTTCTTTGGCTCCATAATTTTATAATCTTTTCCCATCTTATTCTGTACTGTGGTCTTCAGCTTTTCCAGCTCTCCCTCACTATCACATCCAACGATAACTGTTCCGTTGTTTCCTTTTCTGAGCTTTGTTATCCCCACTCCTAGATTTTTTATGTCTACACTGTCCTTTACCAATTTCTTGGTAGCTTCACTTTCTTGTTGTTTCTTCGGCTTGACTATAATCACGCTCTCTTTTTTCTTACTTCTTACTGCTTCACAATAATTTCTTGGCGCGTCCTCTAACGATCCCTTGTTTTCTACCTGTATACTCCTTCTTAATTCATCAAATTCTAACTTTATACTTTCCAATTCCTCACGAATTATTTCCTTAATTACCGTTTTAATTTCCTTTTTACATGCCATTTCGTCTCTCATCTCTCTTACTGCTCTCACTAGCCAATCTATCTTTACATCCATACCCGAAGATTTATTTGCAGATTTATTTGCTCTTTCCGATTTGAATGTGTTAGATGCAGATCCTGCCGATCCCTCTGAACCCAGTCTGTCTCTTCCGCTCCCTGTCGCAGTCGGTGTTTTCTTATTCATTTCTAATTTGTCATTTCCAATTGAAAATTCATCAAATGGACCCGCACATTTCACCAATTCATTGCTTCTATTATAAACCTTGTGTTTGGATAGACACCCGGGATGAAAAAATAACTTGATACATGCACGGCACTGAACAACCAGGCTTTTTATCTCCTTCTTACACGCAGAGCATCTATACTCCGCGTATTCAATGTCAGTCATATCTGCACTACCAACTGATACGGATATCGTAGTTCGCATGAACGCCTACTTAAATACCGCCGCACCGTCTCCAATGATTACGTCATCATCCTTAAGGCTATTTTCCGCCCGAGCCAATCACATCTACTTATAGGCGCACGCGCAGTTTCGCCACACAGAGCCGCAGACCGGTGTTGTATACAGCCAATCAGCAGCCACCTATACAGATAGAATAGGCGCACGCGCCGTAGTGAGCAACCTCTTCAATAGGAACAATCCAGCCTTCGGTTAACAGGCGATGATATTTTCCACGGACTGCTCTTATTTGGCAGCAAGCATCAGGAGGACAGCAATTGTACGTGACAAGCATCAAAAGACATGCTAATACCTGCAACAAAAAGGCCCGAAGACAGCTCCCGCCAGAAAATAGATCCACTCGAAACAGGAACAAGACACAGCGTGACACAGTTGATACCTACTCGAGAGAGGGAGAGGGAGAGGGAGAGGGGAAGAGGGGGAGAAGAGGAGAGGGGGAGAGGGGGAGAGGGGGAGAGGGGGAGAGGGGGAGAGGGGAGAGGGGAGAGGGGAGAGGGGAGAGAGGGGGAGAGGGGAGAGGGGGAGAGGGGAGAGGGGGAGAGGGGAGGGGGAGAGGGGGAGAGGGGGAGAGGGGGAGAGGGGGAGAGGGGGAGAGGGGGAGAGGGGGAGAGGGGAGAGGGGGAGAGGGGAAGAGGGGGAGAAGGGGAGAGAGGGGAGAAGGGGAGAGGGGAGAGGGGAGGGGAGCGGAAGAGAGGAAGAGAGGGGAGAGGGAGAGGGGGAGAGAGAGAGAGAGAGAGAGAGAGAGAGAGAGAGAGAGAGAGAGAGAGAGAGAGAGAGAGAGAGAGAGAGAGAGAGAGAGAGAGAGAGAGAGAGAGAGAGGAGAGAGAGAGAGAGAGCGGAGAGAGAGAGAGAGAGGAGAGGGGGGGGGGGAGGGAGAGGGAGAGGGAGAGGAAGAGGGAGAGGGGGAGAGGGGGAGATGGAAAGAGGGGGAGAGGGGGAGAGGGGGAGAGGGGGAGAGGGGAGAGGGAGAGGGAGAGGGAGAGGGAGAGGGAGAGGGAGAGGGAGAGAGAGAGAGGGGGGGGAAAGGAGAGGGGGGAAGGGAGGGAATGCAGAGGGAGATAGAGGGAAGAAAATGGAGGCAGAGGGTGGCAGAGGGAGGGAGTGGGAAGGGAGGGAGGGAGGGAAAAGGAGGGAGAGGAAGAGGAAGAGAGAAAGGGATAGAGATTTCTGAAATATGAGAAGATTATGCGTACATGCTTTGTCGTTAAAGGGTAAAACGACCCAGGTAGCAAGCACTCGTCATTTTGACGTCAAATACTAGTCATGTTTGTACAAATGACGTCAAATGACCAAAAAGTGACTATGTCTTTAAAAATGACATTATACTGACGTCATTCCATAACGTCATTATGACGTTATTTCTGACTACCTAGTTGCACAACAATTATCTTTCAAAGCAATATACATATTCTCTTTGCAATTAGCACAATTTAATTTAAAGATTTCATATCTATTTTTGAAATACATGTCACTTGAGTTAAGTTAAGTAATATAATTTTGTGAAGAAAAAATAAAGCTACCACTTAGGTTGGATTTTTAAATTTACAAAATACATTGCGTGTCCTTGGCGTCTTTTTTTTTACTTTTTTTATTTTAAAAATACACATTAAGTTAAATATATGAGTTTGTCTTAAATTATTGAATATTTTCTATTTTAAATGCTGCCGAAGATAAAGTAAAGGCCCCAAATAAAAAAATCAAAGCATTGAGGGGACAAAAGAAACTCATCACATTGATTTTGCAAAGGACTAAAAATTAGTTTGATGCCACCTAGGCCAGTTATATTAGACTAATTTAGGGGGTTAACCTTCCAATTAATCTTCCCAGGTTGCAACCACCCTGAATCCGCTTTGATTTGAGGTGCTATAAGTGGGATTTATTTTGCTTCGCAAAATTAACGCGCAATAAAAAGTTATTAACAATATTATCAACAAAAAGCACAATTTTTTTTACTTTTTTTTTCAAATATCTCGAAAATTAAGCAAGATAGGATAACTAACTATACGTACCTTTTTTGTAGAGCATAAAATTATCTACACACACACACACACACACACACACAATAATGATCTGAATAACATTTATCGTCAAGTCAGTCGTTTATCTTGCACGCGCTGTCAAAGTCCGAAACTCGGATTCCGAAAACCCGCGATTTTATTGTTTTTTTGATGTTGCGCCGGTGATTTTCTCCGTCATTTAAAATAGAATTAAAAATCCCCCAAAAATTACACATCATCGCATATCAACCGAGAACAAGCGGACCGAGGGCAGCACCTGACGGCTGCTCGAGCCGATCGCGATCTATGACGTAGTGACTACGATAATTTGGAGCACGGTTTCCGGGTTCTCCCCGCTGTCTCGCGGCGACTTTGCGCTGTGCTCACTCTGTACCAAAGCTATCGTTATTAAAGTTCAGTAAGGTTTAAACCGAGAGTATTTATTTGACGAAGCCTCAACTAACAATACAACAGCTGGCGACGAGGATTCGAGCGAACTCAATTCAGTGATTAACTTCTGTGAAACGTGCAAATAAATCCGGTGAAAAATTACGCCACGTGTTCGCCGGTGCTCCGTAACGAGCACGCATGCCGCTCTCGGTCGACGAGAATAAGCAGAAAAAACGCTCAGCCGCTTTCTTCACGAAAAGTGAAAGTGACAGTGAAAACGAAAAACCGACCGATAAAAATTCAAAAAATGAATTTTCGGGACTTTTCAGACGACAAAATCTCGCCGGAAGTGTTCAGACAGAAATTTTTCAAATACGAACAAATAATAGAAAAGTGTAACGCCCATTTTTGCAAGCCGGTAAACGAATTGTTAGCTCGAGTGCGTTTTCAGAAACGAGACCAGCGGCAAGGTGAATCATTGCGCAATTTTGAGCGCGAGCTAAGAAAACTCGCGCAAGACTGTAAATTCGGTGGCGCGAACGAAAAACTTCCGACGGACATGATGTTACGAGACTGATTCGTTGCGGGGATTCGAGATGAAGAACTGCAGCGATACCTTTGTCGAAGACACGAAGAAACTCTCACGAAAGACAACAAAATCGGCCTAACATTGGAGCGGGCTATTGAGATCGGCGGCAGCATCGAGGGAACCGAGATTCTCCAGAAGATGCTTAAAAAGGGGGACCCTTCAAAAGTAAAAAAATTGGATTTGAAAAATCGACACAAATTGAAGAAAAAATCGGCTAAGGGTGAGGATAAGGATCAAAAGCCTTGCTTTTGCTGCGGAAAAGGTAATCATGTTCCAGATAAATGTTTTTACAAGGATGCCACCTGTAACTTTTGCAAAAAGAGCGGGCATACCGAAAATGCGTGTTTGACCAAGAAAAAGGTAAATAAACAAACAAAAAAACCCGCAGCGACTCATCGAGTTGACTCCGATTCCGACGATGTAACGGTGTACACGTTACATAACAACAACTCAAACGTCCATTCGACTGAACAAAAATACAAAATTCGGCTGAAATTAAATTTGATTGCAGTAGAAATGGAAGTGGATAACGGAGCAGATGAATCGTTAATAAATCACTCGACTTTTCAGAAGGTCTGGGCCACAGAAATCCCATCGTGGAGCTCGAGAATTCCAAATCTGCGGGTATGGGGGAAGAGACCCATCAAAACACTGGGCATAGCGAACGTGAAGGTCGAATACAAAGGTGTTTCGAAAACACTGCCAATAATCGTGACTGCAGAGGACTGCGGACCAAACTTATTCGGGGCGAATTGGTTCGACGCGTTCGACATACGTCTAACAGGAATTCAAACAATTGGCGAGGACGCCGATTATCAGGATTTACTAGGGAAATTCCCCGGTTTATTAAATAAAAATCTGAACGGACACGCTGGAACGCCGATCCACATCGAGTTAAAGTCGGAACATACTCCGAAATTTTTCAAGGCTCGTAAAGTGGCTTACGGATTAATGGAACCGGTGAACGAGGCTTTAGACGAGATGGTGGGACAAGGTATGCTCACGCTCGTCAATCAGTCGGACTGGGCTACGCCGGCGTTGTTCGTACGAAAACCGAATGGAAAAATACGCATCGTGGGAGACTACAAAGTGACGGTAAATCCGTTCATCCGTGAATCGGAGTATCGGACTCCGACGGTGGAAGAAGCGATGGCATCACTCAACGGAGGAAAAATTTTCTCGCAAGTGGACTTAAAAAATTCTTACAAACCACTCCGGGTGGACAAAAGCACATCAAAAATCCTTACTATCAGCACAAGGCAGGGTTTATACAACGCAAACGTGCTATTGGACGGTCTCAACATTGCTCCAAGTATATTCCAAAAATTTATGGATTCTCGGCTTCAGGGTATTCCGGGGATACTAACTTACCTGGATAACATCAAGATCCAGGGAAGGTCGAAGGCAGAACACGACAAACGTTTGGAGAAAGTCTTGAGGAGACTGGAAGAAGCGAATCTGCGGGTCAACAGAGAAAAATACATCTTTGGAGTCCGCACAATGGAGTTTCTAGGCTACCAAATTTCGAGTAAAGGGATACAGCCTTTGAAATCGAAGCTTGACGCAATCAACA
>JASTWK010000946.1:0-20000 GCA_030770225.1 Temnothorax unifasciatus | reverse complement strand
TTATTTCCTGAAAAATTTGAAAAATTTTGAAACCGATTTCCAAGACATGCAAATAGTCTCTCTCTCTCTCTCTCTCTCTCTCTCTCTCTCTCTCTCTCTCTCTCTCTCTCTCTCTCTCTCTCTCTCCTCTCTCTCTCTCTCTCTCCCTCTCTCCCTCCCTCCCTCCCTCCCTCCCTCCCTCCCTCCCTCCCTCCCTCCCTCCCTCCCTCCCTCTAAAATGCAATAAATTAAAAAATATTACTTTTTTATCGACTAAAGTTCAATTCCGTCATACATAATTCTTTGAGATTCACTCAATTATTTCCTAAAAAATTGGAAAAATTTCGTAATCGATTTAAAAAAAAATACCAGTTCCCAAAATGATCGGTAACGAAAAACTATACAGTTTATAGCACTCCCCGGAAAATTCTACCCCTGTTTTATATACAATTCTTTAAAATTCGATCAATTATTTCCTGAAAAATTTGTCAAACTTCTGATACCTGCTTCCAAAAAGATCGGTAATGAAAAATTATATACTTTATAGCACTCCTCGGGAAATTCAACCCCTACTTTATGTACAATTCTTTGAGATTCGGTCATTCTGAACCAGTTTCCAAAAAGATCGATAACAAAAAATAGTCCACTTTATAGCACTCCCCGAGAAATTCTACTCCTTCATGTATAATTTTTTGAGATTCAATCAATTATTTCCCGAAAAATTGGAAAAATTAAAAAAACCGGTTTCCAAAAAGATCGGCAACAAAAACTGTACACATCATGGCACTCCCCGTAAAATTCTACCCCTACTTCTTTAAGATTCGGTCAATAAATTTTCGAAAAATTGAAAAAATAACCGTACCGGCTTCCAAAAAGATCGGTAACGAAAAATTATACACTTTATAGCTCTCCCCGGAAAATTCTGCCCCTGTTTGATCTATAATTCTTTAAAATTCGGTGAATTATTTCCCGATCGATAATGAAAAATTATATACTTTATAGCACTCCCCGGGAAATTCAACCCCTACTTTATGTACAATTCTTTGAGATTCGGTCATTCCGAACCGGTTTCCAAAAAGATCGGTAACAAAAAATAGTACATTTTATAGCACTCCCCGAGAAATTCTACTCTTTCTTTATGTATAATTTTTTGAGATTCAATCAATTATTTCCCGAAAAATTGGAAAAATTTTAAAAACCGGTTTCCAAAAAGATCGACAACGAAAACTGTACACATCATGGCGCTTCCCGTAAAATTCTATCCCTACTTCTTTAAGATTCGGTCAATAAATTCCCGAATAATTGAAAAAATTTCCATACCGGCTTTCAAAAAGATCGGTAACAAAAAATTACACATTTTATGGCAATCCCCGGGAAATTCTACCTCTGTTTTATATACAATTCTTTAAGATTTGGTCAATTATTTCCCAAAAAATTGGAAAAATTTCGAATATCGATTCCCAAAAAGATCGGTAACGAAAAACTATACCGTTTATAGCACTCCCCGGAAAATTCTACCCCTAATTCATATACAATTCTTTAAGATTCGGTCAATTATTTTCCGAAAAATTGAAAAAATTTCGGATACCGGTTCCCAAAAAGATCGGTAACGAAAAACTATACACTCTATAACACTCTTCGGAAAATTCTACCCCTATTTTATGTACTTTTAGTAAAAATTCGGTCGAATAGTTTAAGAGTGTATAAAGGACATACATACATACATTCATTTTTATTTATATAGATAATATTGCATACATAAACTTACATTATATTATATACATACATATACACACGTACATATATGTATACAAAGTACAGAACATAAGATAAATAATCTATTAGTAGACATATCGTTGTTAATGCAACAAAAAAATTAAAATATAACTTGTTTAAAAAAATTCATAATCCACTGTATAAAGTCGTGAGTGTGTCATCCTTCAGAAAAAAAGTGGATCTGTAAAGCACAAACATAACATATATTTTTTACATATGCATATATATCATTTGTTTATATACATACTTGTGTTTGTATGTCCATTATTAAATTTATTTCTTTTCAGATCTGAGTTGTGTTTCTTTTATTTCTATTTCTAGAGTCTGGATTCGTCTCAAATGTTGCAATTCTAAATTGTGAATTTCTTTCAAATAATTTTCTTTCATATTATTCATATTCTCTTCATGTTTTTTTTAAATATGCGCTAATTGTTTTTCTTGAGCCATTACTCTTTTTATGCGTTTCATTCGTAACGTTTCTTCTGTGTTTGACAATTGACTGCAACTTATTGTATTCTTTTTTCGTTTGAAAGAACGTGTGTGTTTTAATTTTTCATTTTCCAATTTGTTTGACAATTTTTTTCGTACATCTTTTTGTTGTTCCTCTCCACTGGATAAAGTCATTAACGTATCATCTTTCTCCGTAGAAATACATGGATCTGTAAAGCATAAACACAATACATGCTTTTACATATACATATACGTTATAAAAAATTTTGTTAACATATAAATATACAACATGAATAAGTACTACCTTGAAAAATATCTTTGCTGTGTGTGTTTTTGTAACCTTCATTATCAGATTCCAATAATTCTACAGTTTGGTCAGTGGATATTACTTCAAAAACATAGTCTCGTTTGTCTGAAATATATTTATTATACAAGTAACGTGACTGTATTAATACTAGAAATAGTTTAGTATATAAAATTATTTTCGTAGGATATATTAATACATACCATTAATTTCTGTATCAGACATATTGGATGTAAATAAAACAGGTGCTGTTGTTTGAGATTGCAATGATGCACAATGAAAATCGCGCGTGGTTCGCTCAGCTGAAGATTTCGCATAAAATTATCGCCTAAGTAATGTCGCATGAAGATATTGTATACCGTAATTATGGCATGGATTTTCTCTGAGTCGTTCTGGAATATTCGCTGACATTCGCTCGGCAATAATAAAGTCAAGCAACAGCGCTCAGACAAAGGAAAGTCCATGTCATAAACAAAGGAACCGAAAACAAGTAACGACTCCTTCGGATCTTCAAATGAAAACTCTGACGTCAGCACGATGACGTAGGCCGCCGATGGCCAATCACCCGCCCGAAATTATCGGTGATCACCCCGGAGGGAGCCTCGGCTCGAAGACAATAAAAGGCTCGCCGCTGTGCCGAAAAAAGCTCTTTTGTCGAAGTTTGCTCGCTTAAGATTACCACTCGCAAAACCGCTTTGTACACCGCATTGAATTCGCCTTCGCGAATACGCATTCTCGTTAACCCGCTTTCGCTGCTGTGCTTGCCGTAACTTCTGTGCGCGCTGCCACACGGCTTACTGTAAAATAACTGTACATATTGAACTTTGAATAGACACTTTATTTTTTGTAATTTTGTACTTGCTGCCTTGTTTCTTTTGGTCGTTCCATATACCTCGCGCTACACGCAAAAAAGTCGCCATATGTACAGTCGGTGCCGAGCGTACACGGCGCAAGGCGGACCGCCTTTCCTTTAGAACCGCAGGGAGTGTGGCATGCCTGCTAGGCGTTGAGCGTCACTAGAAAGTACGTAGCCGCCTTTACGGTCGCACACGCGTGTACCGGAATATGTATGCGCTGTGCTCACAAGGCATCGTCTACGCATGTCTCTGGACACTGCTCTCGGAAGGGAACCATCCACTTCATTTCGCCGTGCTATTTGAGGAAGTTATTCCAAGCTTTGTATACAGTTTTTTTACTTTTGTGATGTGTATATACATAGAGATTTTGTGCAAAAGGACAAGTTTTTTCGATTCCTGCCACTTAAGTGACAAAATTGGTATACTTCTTTCACGGTAAGTTTCATAAAATATGTATTTATTCGCTTCAAGGCATGTTTTAAGGTTAGCGAGTGCACGTTTCAGTTACATGTATACACGCCTGTGAAATGCTTACTTTTTACACGTGGCCCTTCGTATATTAGTCCAGTCAAATTAGACATTTGAGCTCGGAAGTGAAGCGGTATCAATGAAACCTTTTTAGGGTTGTTGGGGGGATGTAGAAGAGCTCATTTCTGAGTTTTCGGGTTAATCGGACCGATGGGTTTTTAAGGGGGGGAGGGGGAATGAAAAATTTCGTTTTTTCGCAATAACTCGGTGAATTTTGACCGTACATGATTTATTAACCCCTCATTTTGTAGCTCTTTTAAAGCCCTACAATTTATTTCGTGAAAACCCTAACCAAAAATCAATATTTGTCGAGTTCTAGCCGGTGAAAGTAGGAAAAAATGTATTTTGTCGCGATTTTTTGCGTTTATCTCGTTTCCATTAATAGATAGAAATGTGCCGCCACTGACAAAGTTGTAGGGCTTGAAGAGACCTACAAAATGAGGGGTCAGTCGTTTAGATTCGTTAAAAATTGAGCCCAGGGGAGCCTCTGGAAGTCGCGCTTTTAAGGTTGTATGACCCGTAAGATCTCTGCCAAAAGTTTAAGAAACGTAACATAAAGCTAATTAACCTATTTAAGAAGATATTCTTTACTGGAAAGTAATATTTATATTAATATTTTATTAAAATAACGGTTGCCTGTGTTTTTAAAAGCTATAGAGACATTTTTATGCATATTTTCTCGTATGTAAACTTTCACTTTTAATGGTTTTTAGAAAGACTGTACCTGACTTGCAACTGATACAAACGAAAATCTGAAAGTGTGAAAATCTTTAAAAAGTAACAAAACATAGTAATTACTGTTTAAAAATACAAATAAAATTATATTACGTTATTTACTTACGTCATTTATTAATAAATTAAATACAATAGCTCTCATAAAAAAGTATTTTGATCGCGGCAACGTAGCATTTTCTGTAAGTTGGTAGCATTGATCTCACTCGACATCAGCTGCGTGAACGCGAAGTGTGTTCCGAGCACGTGTAATATACAGACGCATCGTTTGAGGTTAGTTTTCGCTTGCGCTGTTGCCGGATCTCCGTACTTACGAGTTCAGCGAGACCAAGCGAGACTGTTCTCTGTTTGCTTTTTATTCAATATTTCAGAAAATATCCTCGAAGTCATAATTTTTTTTGTTCTAATTTGTTTGTAAGATGTTTATTAATATTTCTGCAAAGTTTTGAAAGTATGCCATATTTTCTTCGATATTAATTTCTTAAATGAAGTTGAAAAAATAGTGAAACTTGATGAATTCTCATAAGAGCCCATGTTAAATTCAAATTGTTATAACTTTTGAACGGGCCTCGCAAACTTGTTCAAACTTGGCACAATGCTTTATTATTATAATACTCATCATCTGACAAAGTTTGAAGAATTTGGCATATTTTCTTCTAAGGGGTCATACAACCTTAATGCGTGGCCGATCGTCGCCGGCGGCGGCTCGTGTCGAGTCGAGTGCGCTCGGAACTCGGCCCGAGTCCCGAGCGCACTCGACTCGACACGCGCCGCGCGCCGGCGACGATCGGCGACGATCGGCCACGCGTTAAAAGCGCGACTTCCAGAGACTTTCCTGGGCTCAATTTTTAACAAATCTGAACGACTGACCCCTCATTTTGTAGGTCTCTTCAAGCCCTACAACTTTGTCAGTGGCGGCACATTTCTATCTATTAATGGAAACGAGATAAACGCAAAAAACCGCGACAAAATACATTTTTTCCCACTTTCACCGGCTAGAACTCGACAAATATTGATTTTAAGTTAGGGTTTTCAGGAAATGAATTGTAGGGCTTTAAAAGAGCTACAAAATGAGGTGTTAAAAAATCATGTACGGTCAAAATTCGCCGAGTTATTGCGAAAAAACGAAATTTTTCATTCCCCCTCCCCCCCTTAAAAACCCATCGGTCCGATTAACCCGAAAACTCAGAAATAAGCTCCTCTACATCCCCCCAACAACCCTAAAAAGGTTTTATTGATACCGCTTCACTTTCGAGCAAAAGCCTTTTTTTTGTCTAATTTGACTGGACTATATACTCGTACGGTAATACTCGATCACGAAATAGCGTGTAGCAGCGCGGTAGGGCGTCTGGCTGCTGAGACGCTGGCCCGTGTTCGTTCCTTAGTGCTTCCTTTTATTTTTTTTCAGTTATTTTTTTTTATTATAAAATAATAAATATTTATTTATTTCGAGAACGAAAGAGCATGTAAGAAAGAATTTAATTTGTAAATAGTCAACACATTTATTAATTTTTTTTATATAACAATCGAACACAAGACATAATAAAGGAACGCACGTTTAACGTGTTTTGGACACAATACGATTTAGAAGAGGGTAAGAAAGAGAATCAAAATAGCCCGTCAATAATTTTTCATTAATTGTGACAATTGAAACGAGCATTTATTTGTTATGAAGATGTAAGGTAGATCAATACTATTCTCGACTAATCACTCTATGTTAATAATCATATCTATTTGTGCAAGGGAAAATTAGTTACTAATTACTATCTTCCTAATCCTTTATCAACTCTGAACGTTTTATGTAAAAAAATTATTAAACTTAGACTACGTACAAATTTATTTTTTTTAAATTTGTTTTTGGAATAATTAAACAATTATTATACAATATTATTATTATACAATATTATACAATATTATTAATTTTATAATAAAAAATAAAAGAAATATAAAAAATTATAAGGAGCACTGGGAAATGAACTCAGGCCACCATCTCAGCAACCAGACGTTCTACCGCGCTGCTACACGCTTTTTTTTTAAATCTGTTTATTGCACACCATATAAATTGTCGGGATTACATATATTTCCAATAAACAAGAAAATTCTTATGAACTAGGGTACAATCAGTCTGGCCCAGCTTGGGCTCTCGTAGTCGAATACATATTAGTCTTTGGTATTAGAGAATGAACGGTATCTTATTGTGTTACACTTAAGTTTAGTGTGTTCCGTGACTCATTTAAAAAATTTGCTAGAAAAAGGTGAGTAAAAAAAACTAGCAATTTTATTTTAGGTTTTGTGGGTTATGTACAAAAATAAACTATCACACGAATAAAACAAAACATAAATTAGAGACTCTAAACTCTGAAAAATCAAATAAAATGCTTAGAACTCGCTACTAAACGGGTACTACTCCTAGGATCGCCACCAATACTTTTCTCTATTTTAAACCAGGTACATGTCTGAGGTATCTTTATAGTAGGGGTAATATGTGCTACCTAATCCGGGGATCTGAGGGGGGAGCGGGGCGGGGGGGGAACTTCGAGGGCGTTCTAGGGCGAGGGGGTCCGGGGGGGGGGAGGGGGTGGAGGAGGGGGTGTCGGCGAGCGCGTCGGGACATGTTGTTTATAAAATATTTATAAACATATCATTGACAAAGGGGGTGCCGCCGAGGGGGAGGGGGAGGGGGAGGGGAGGTGTCGGCGAGCACGTTGGGACATGTTTATAAAATATTTATAAACATATCGTTGACAAAGGGGGTGCCGCCGAGGGGGAGGGGGAGGGGGAGGGAAGGGGGAGGGGGAGGGGGAGGGGGAGGGGGATGGTGTCCGCGTTTTAGGGCATCATTGACAAAGGGGGTGCCGCCGAGGGGGAGGGGAGGGGGATGGTGTCTGCGTTTTAGGGCGAGGAGGAGGGGAGGGGGAGGGGACGTTCGCGTTTTCGGCGCGGATACAAAGGCTAACGGGCGCCGTTCGGCTGCTGGAATCTTACCGGTGAATATAAACAATTTGTCTGTGCAATGATCTCACCCCTGTAGAATATGCGAGCCGCCATTCGGATACGGCGTCTCACACTACAAAAGCGAGCGTCGATGGTCTGACGACGGTTTAAAGATAAAATGGCCGAGGTAAACAATTGATAAAATTTGTCTCCGATGACGATTCAACCGTCCGATGACGATTCAACCGTTGCGGAGTTCTTTTCATGTTTTTTTCTAGGAAGAGCCGCTGCCGATTACGATTTAACCGTCGCGGGCGGTATTCGGTTATGGCGCGGCATATTACAAAAAGCGAGCGCCGATGTCCGGCTGCTGGAATGTATAAACAAAATATGTCCAACGACAATTATACGATACGCATAGCATCCATTGTCGCCAGGATGATTATTAATCCGCATCTTGCGGATCAGTCTTCGGCTAGCTTTCGCAACGCGAACATTCATATTCGAGGGGTGAAGGTTTTTTGTGTCAAGTGGGTGGTATAAAGAAAACATTTTTTTGTAACAATGAACAAAAAAAAGATGGACAATAATTTCGATGTAAATGCAGACGAAGATCACGCGGACGACAGTGATTATTTCAGTGACGAAGACAACGATCATAATGAAGTCATCGATAGAATAGTGCGGCGTTGGGAAATCGCTGCGCTAAATTTACGTACAAGACATTGTATAATATATTTTTATTTTTCCACGGGTGGTGCACTTGGACTATGTTTTTCATGCATGATTGCTCTGTGGGATCTTAGGCAGGGTATGCACGCTCGCCTAAGACACTTCGTTGCGTTACGCGGAACGCTACATGGCCGGTATTGTTCAAGATGTCATGCTGTATTATATCTAATATTTCCACGTAATATGTGCCCGATTTGCACACGATAAGAAAAGAAAACATTATCGAGGCTCTTAAAAATTCATACTCGGGGCTGAAGTTTTTTGTGTTAAGTGGACGTTATAAAAAAACATTATTCAAAAACTGTGAACAAAACTGGAAATGAACATTAATTTTCGAGGCAACAATGGATGTGGATTCATCCGAGGAGGATCGTCCGTTGTCACCGGACAGTGATTATAACAGCGATGAAGACGATAACCGGAGAGAGGTTGTGAATAAAATAGTGTCGCGTTCCGAATTTCTTGTGTTAGATGGACGTACGAAGTGTTGCGCAATATATTTTTATTTTAAATACGGTTCAGATAAACTGTGTTATACGTGTATGCTTGCTTCACCAGACACAGGTGAGCACATAAGTAAACGCCGAAAGCACGTTAGCCAGCCGTACAACGTAATGAGCGGTCTATTATGCACAGATTGTCGTAATACTCTATTGTCTCAAATATATCCATGCGACATGTGCCCGACTTGCACAAAGTGAAGAAAAAAAAACATTATCGCGTGTGAAACATTAACGTGCGCAACATGGAATGGCCAAGGAAAAAAGAGATATCTGGCGATGATTTAATAAACGATATCGTCGATGGTTTGCGTAAAGAAGATCAAAGAGTGAAATTGACGGATGTGATATCACCGGTGCAGTTTCTTCGCGATCGCGAACTAGGTATACGCGGAACCGATCGACGCAGCGTTAGACAAAGAGTCGTTATTGACGATATTAGTTATCCTTATGAATGGAATGCTAACGCGAGACGAAAAGTGTATCGACAGATGCGGGACGAGATAAAAGAATATGCTGCTCGTGAAGTTCGTGATAGTTCTTATATTTATGAGTTTTACTTTAAATCTGACTTTGATTCGGAGTATGAGGAGTATCGCTATTGGGCGGATAAAATTATTATTGATATGATGCTCCTTTCTGACAAACTGCTCATTAAAATTCGCACAGGCATTGGGAAGTGTGTCGAATTGGCGGTGATAAAAAACATGTACGTACAGAGAACAATTTGTCATGCCTTTAATACGATAATAGGTCCTAATCATACAGCGATTCAAAGAGCTCTTGACCGTGACCGTGAAGATTTTGATAATTGGCACTAATGTTCCCTTCTTCAGTTTTTATAATCTTATGTTTCAACATTATTCCGTTCTATATTTCTGTCGATGTTGTCCAGCGTGTAAGCGAGTCACGTGCAAGTGCCCCATTGAAGAATGTGACGTGATTTAAAAAACATGGAACATCTCGATCAAACGGAACGCGACCTGCTGGAACGGTCCAACCAAATCGCTACCTTGGGCGAATATTTTGCATGGACACAGCGATGCGAGGAATTTATTGGGCGGCTCGAGGAAGACTGTCGTTCCAAACGTTCGCGGCTCTCAGACGGTTCTCAAACTGTCGGAAACAGACAATCTTTAGTGGCAAGAATCGCGCGACTCGAAGGTGCGAAGACTCTATTACAGAGACGGTTCGTACATATCGGTGGTGAGTACGCGGCGGGCACTAGTAGTGACGATAACGCGAAAAGACTCGTTTGGCGAGAGATCGATACCGCGTTCGAAAGCCGCGTATTGACCGGTGCGGTGATAAATACCAATCACATCGAACCGCGACAATTTCTCGAAGATGCTGCGGACATTGTGCTCGATCGTGTGCGGAACGTCATGCAAAGACACGCAAGTGTAAAGATAAACACTGTGTTCAACGGTGAGTTCGTGACGGGTGACAAACGTGCGAACAAAAGTGTCAACACGAGAAACTGCGAACTCTTTCGTTCGTCCGATCGGTCCGATCTGCGCGAGTGGTACGAGCGACACGTTATCGAGCCTACTTTATCGTCCCTCGAAGAATTTCAGGAACGCGATAGCGGGTGGGCGTTGTCGCGTATACTCAATTTGACTGTGAACGTAAACAAATACAATCCTTTGCACGCGGGATGTTACGTCAATTTACCACAAAAAATTCAATCGAAAAAAGCGGTGATCAACGTGCAATCGAGGGACAATGCGTGCTTCGCGTGGTCGGTGGTGGCTGCTCTACATCCAGCCGAAAGACATTCAGAACGGGAATCCTCGTACCCTCATTACGCCACGGTATTAAATTTACAAGGCGTTGAGTTTCCAATGACTTTGAAACAAATTAAACGGTTCGAACGACTCAACGACATCTCCATCAATGTGTACGCCATCGAGGGAGAGGAGGAGACGCCGAGCGTTCTCCCGATACGACTCACCGACCGGAAGATGGACAAACACGTAAATCTGTTGTACGTGCAGGACCCGCGAGACGACAACGTGGGACATTTCACGTGGATAAAAAATTTATCCCACCTCGTGAGCTTGCAATTGAGCAGCCACCGTAGTCGGAAATACTTTTGCGATCGGTGAGTACCTATACTCCTTTTAAAAAATATATATTTTATTTTTAATATAAAAAAATTACACAAATTGTGTTTTTTCTTTTTGCAGATGTTTGCACTATTTCTACACGAGCGAGAAATTGGAAGCCCACGGAGTAGACTGCCGAGAGATAAACAACTGCGCAATCCGACTACCGAGCGAGGATGGCAAGTGGCTGAGTTTTAAAAATCACAGCAGGAAGGAACGACTTCCATATGTCGTGTACGCCGACCTGGAATGTACCCTCGAGAAGACGGATGCGGATCCGACAACGCCCACGTTCAGGTTTCAACATCATCAGGTATTTAGCATAGGATACTACGTGCGATGCTCGTACGACGACTCGTTATCAATGTATCGGTTTCGTCGCGATAAGGATTGCGTCGCGTGGTTCGCCGAGGAACTAAGACGTTTAGCACACGACGTAAAGGCTATCTTGTCCGAGAATGTTCGCATGGTAGATCTAACGCGAAACGAATGGGAGATATTTCGCAGCGCGGCGCAATGTCACATTTGCGAAAAACCGTTCAAGCCAGACGAAAAGCGAGTACGCGATCATTGTCACTTGACCGGTCGATACAGAGGTCCCGCGCATGTCAACTGTAATCTAAATTATAAAGATTCACATTACATTCCAATAATTTTTCACAATCTATCCGGCTATGACGCACATTTTATTATCACGGAGATAGCTACAGCGTACGAAGGACATGTAGACTTACTTCCAATCACGAAAGAAAAATACATATCGTTCACGAAACACGTTAAAGATACCGCCGACGGATCAGATCCGCGAAACGACATAAAATTACGGTTTATCGATTCGTATAAATTTTTGAGTAGCAGCCTCGATAAATTAGCATCTTTTCTATGCAGAGATAAGTTAAAAATCATACGTTCTCAATTTTCACAATTATCGACCGAGGATTTCGATCTTTTGACGCGAAAAGGTGTCTTTCCGTACGAATACGTGGATTGTGTGGACAAGCTGGAGGACACGTGTTTACCACCGCGCGACTCATTTTACAGTTCCTTGACCGGTGGCACCGTATGCGAGAGCGATTACGAGCACGCCGCGAACGTCTGGCGACGGTTCTCCGTTCGAACCTTGGGCGAATACAGCGATCTATACCTCAAAACCGATGTCTTGTTATTGGCCGACGTTTTTGAAAATTTCCGCGACAGTTGTATCGCGAGTTACGGACTCGATCCCGCGTACTACTACACTTTGCCAGGTTTTACATGGGACGCTATGTTGAAGTATACGTGTATCAATTTCGAACTGCTCACCGACATTGACATGATTATGTTCGTCGAACGCGGTATACGCGGTGGTCTGAGTCAATGTTCCGGCAGATACGCGCAGGCCAACAACAAGTACATGCAGACGTACGATTCATCGAAACCGTCTTCGTATTTGATGTACTTCGATGTAAATAACTTGTACGGCTGGGCGATGTGTCAGCCACTGCCCTACGCGGAGTTTCGATGGGTCGAAGACGTTTCGAATTTCGACTTCAGCGCGATCGCTTTGGATTCGCCCACGGGTTACATTCTCGAAGTCGATCTAGAGTATCCGCAGGATAAACACAACGCGCACGCTGACCTACCGTTCTGCCCAACACGTGATAAACCACCAGGCAAAAACCAATCCAAACTTCTCGCGACGCTCTACGATAAGAAACGTTACGTAATACACTACCGCAACCTACAACAGTGCACGCGCCACGGTCTTCGCGTCACAAAGATACATCGCGTATTGCAATTCGCTCAATCTGCGTGGCTCCGCACTTACATCGAGCTCAATACGAAATTTAGAACACAGGCCAAAAACGATTTCGAGAAAAATTTGTATAAATTGATGAACAACGCAGTTTTCGGGAAAACGATGGAAAATGTACGCAATCACGTTGACGTAAAATTATTAACAAAGTGGGACGGACGATACGGTGCGGAGGCAATGATCGCGCGACCAAATTTTCACAGCCGGAGCGTGTTTTCTGAAAATCTGATAGCCGTCGAACTGCGAAAACTCGAGGTTAAATTTGACAAACCTATTTACGTCGGCATGTGCATTCTCGACGTATCGAAAGTCTGTTTGTATGAATTTCATCACGAATACATGTCTCCCCTGTACGGCGATATGTGTAGAATTATGTACACCGATACGGACAGCCTTATATATCACATCGAGTGCGAGGATGTGTATGAGAACGTGAAACGCGATATCGCTAGATTCGACACGAGCGATTACGCGGTAGATAACGTTTACGGTATACCGCTCGCGAACAAGAAGGTGCCGGGCTTGATGAAGGACGAGAATAACGGCGCGATCATGACCGAATTCGTTGGACTCAGGGCGAAGATGTACGCGTTGAGAGTGGATGGTAAAAAAGATTGTAAAAAAGCGAAAGGTGTGAAGAGCAACGTCGTAGCGCGTACTATAACGTTCGACGATTACACGAGGTGTTTGAACGATGAGATCGAAATGACGCGACAACAGGCTTGCATAAGGTCCAAACTACACGAGGTGTACACAATATCCGAAACAAAAATCGCTCTGAGTCCGTATGACGATAAAAGATTCATTATTCCCGATTCGACCGAGACGCTGCCATGGGGGCATTTTAAAATACCTTTGTAACGTATGTATGTATGTATGTATGTATGTATGTATGTATGATGTATGTAATAGTATAACGTATGCAGTAGTATATGTATGTAACGTAATATAGTAGTAGTGTAACGTATGTCTGTCGTATAACGCATGAATGTATTGTGCGTATATTATATTACAGTATTGGAAAGAATATTAATAAAGATATTACACATGTGTATTTCATATTTTTACGTACTTTATATGTATTTCATATTTCAAACATTTTACATGTATTACATGTCGCATATTTTTATGTTATAAATAAAAATACAGTTTGCACGAATTAAATAACATTGTCCTTGGATATCCATGAATTGTGCGATCCATCGAATCCCAGCCATTTAACGTAAACCTCATCACCTCTCTTGCGCAGTACTTTCTCCACGAGATACACGTCCGGATAAGTCGCGCGATGCAACTCGTGCTCGTAGAACGCCCCAGCGACGGATTTTCCGCGATAGTCCTCGAGTAGATAAGTTACGGGATTGGTACGCTGCACTTTAACGATCTTAAACACCTCGGTGGTCCAATTCGGCGTGTAACCCTTTTCGAAAATTGTTTTGTATTTGCTAACGCGCACCGAGTCACCCGCTTTGAATTTTGCCGGACCAGCGATCTTTATCGCGCTGTATACAGTAGCCAAGAGTCTTTCGGCTTTCGCGGGGGTAACGTCGACGGGCCGCATGCCGATGGTTCGATGCTTTCGCGCGTTGTAATCCGACACGAGTCGCGGCAAGGCGTCGACCCACTTGTAGTTTCCATTGAGCGTAAACATCTTCCACATGTCGTTCTTTAACGTACGATTGAATCGCTCGACGATCGACGCCTTTAACACCGAATACGTGGAATAATGATTGATGCCGTGTTTTTTCACGAGACGTTGCACGTCGGTGTTGTAAAATTCCTTCCCCATGTCGGTTTGTAGATTACTAGGGCACCTCCCGCTGCGTCGAATGATCTCAGCGATAGCGTCAGCTGTCTCGCTGCCGCCTTTACCCTTGAGCGGCACGGCCCACGCGTACTTGCTCAACACATCGATGACTGTAAGTATGTAGTGATAGCCTCCGTTGAAACGTGAGTACGGACGCATCTCGACGATATCAGCCTGCCACAGGTCATCGTACCCTCGCACTATGACGTGTCTGCGAAAAAAATTTCTTCTCGCCGGTGCGTGCAGTTCGTCCACCAACCGCCGCTTTTCGATATTTTTTTTACGTACATCAGATTTTAGCGATGTCATGTTTCGTTGTCGTCGTTTCTGCATCGTTCGTAGCAGTTTCTGAACAGTTTATAACCGCTTCTAAACAGTTCGTAACTGTTTCTGAGCCATTCGTGAACCGTTTGACAGCCGTTCGACAGCCGTTCATGAATCGTTCGTTGCTGTTCGTCGTCGTCGTCGTCGTCGTCAGTTAACTGCTTAACACCACTCATCGTCGTCGTCGACGTTCTTTAGCCGTTTGTAGCCTTTCCTGTCACGTAGTTCGCAACTGTTTTTAAACCGCTCGTAATCGTTACTGAGCTGTTTTTGAACCGTTCGACAACCGTCCGACAACCGTTCTCGAACCGTAAGACAGCCGTCCGACAACCGTTCTCGAATCGTTCGTTGCTGCTCGTCGCCGTCGTCAATTAATCGTTGTTTCTCTTCACTCGTCGCCTTTCGATAGTCGTTTCTGCTGAACCGTTTCTTCATCGTTCATTAGCCGTTTCCAATCTAACGATGTTCGTACGCCGAAGCGCGTTTACCGCAGTCTGTAACGCTCGCACGTCCTTCTCGAACGAGGCAAGTTTCTCGTCTGACTCTTTTCGTTGATCTGTCAAACTTTTAACGCACTGATCCACGTATAGTTTGTTAACCGCGTCACCGTCTGTCTTAGGTTGCGCTACGCGACGAATCTTGCGCGACCTTGCGTCAAAGTCCGTGGCGGTGCGACACAGAGCGTTATTGCGCACGAAATTTCTCATTAATCCGCTCCACCGATGGTGCGAAATGGAATTTGTCGCGTCTCCGCTGTGCTCGAACAATCCAAATTTGTTGATCGGCATTTCGACGCTGATTGAACGGATCGCTGTTGCACCGTTTAATTTATAATAAGCCCGGCTTCGCGAAGTTCCTCGATGATCGACATGATCTCGTTGTCGTGAGCATTGTTGCCAGCTTGACGCGAAGCGTCGAGCAATCGCAGACGATCCACCAGCTCGTTGGGGTCGTCCCAGTGCACGTAGTCGATCTTATTGTCGGTTAGCGTCATCGCGCGAGGCGCGAATAATCCCTTTCCGGATTTTTTCTTCTTGGGTTCGGTCGATATCAACGGTGAGATTATCGATTGATACTTGAATCCCTTGTTGCCCATTACTCGTCCTTGAGGATCGTGCTTGTATTTATGAGCACTCGTCGCCACCAGTATGTCCTTGTACTTTTGCATATCCGCCTCCAAGTAGAGCTTATCATCGGGTGCTTTCTTGAAGATCAACTCGTAAATACCGGGTGTGCCGGCGTATCGTACGCCACCGATAATTATATTATCCGCTTTGTCCACGTCGAAACGTTGATTACCGAGCATAAATTCATTCTTGCTGAGATAAACACCGTACACTTTGTCTATCGTCGAATCGGCGCCCAAAACGCTCGCGACGTACAATCGACTCAGTGGACCCAACTCATCTTCTAACGTTTCTACAAAAAATTCTCGACCCTTCGACGTTTGCAACTGCTTTTGAACGGCCGTCTCGATCGAGTCGTCCGTGGTTTCGAAAACATCCGCGTCTTCGAGGAATTCGGGACTTGTACGTTGCACGGTTCGCGTCGATGTAGAGGTTACCGGTGTAGAAGTTGTCGGTAGTACTTTCGATCGTTTCGATTGATTAGATTTACGCGGTGTCGACGATGTCAGATCCGACCATGAGTCTAATCGTTCCCTCTTTTTCTTCGGTGTAGCATCCGGAGTAACAAACTCCTCCTCCTCCCCGCGCTGTTGAACGGGTAACGTTTCCATCCCCGCGTCAGCAACGCTTTCCGGCTCCTCCTTCTTCACCGCGATCAAGCTCGATTTGTCAACGATCTTTTGCAATGGCCCGATGAGAGGCTTAAAGTGCGTGTCCAACTCAATGTCCTTCTCGATCTTACCGGTCTTCAAAGCGCGAAGTTTCTTGCGAATCGAATCACTCGTCTTCGCAATCTCTTTCACGATCTTCTCGCGTTCGCGAATATTCTCGCTCCCGTCGATCGCGGCCATCGTGGGGAAAACAAAGCAGAACGTCGATCGCTAACGTTTCACCTCCGACGAGGTATCGGCAACGACTGATCGCTTTTGCGGTATCGCGAACACGTTAAATCCTTTTCTGTATCGGCCGTTCGAAAGCGCGCTGTCCTTGTCTATTACTACGAATCCGTACTTTTGTTGCCAACAATCATGGCACAACGAGCAAAATTCGTCGTACGACATGTCGGTATTCACGTGATCGTTGTACACGTGTTTCAAATTGGTACCATCCTGTTTGAACAGGATCAGCAGGTTCGCGTTATCGCGTATCAGATGTTTAGGTATTCTCGCGTACGTCTGACAGAGATAGAATGAGTCGACGCTCGAGTGCCTGCCCATTGAGAAATACTCTCTCACAGCGTCTTGCTTATCGCACGCCACGTCATCGAAGACGAAGATCGAGTTTGGACGCGCGTCGCTCGGTGGAATGACGTCACTGTTATTGGAGAACGTAAAGTAGCCGATTTCGTCGATCGATGTCAATAAATTCTCCAGATATCGATATTTCGGCTGTTGCAGCGATTTCGAGTATACGTACACGTTTTCGAAACGTACACCGTGCGGACTTTCCAGCAAGCTTATCAAAACGTTGGTTTTACCGCAATTCGAGGGGCCGCAAATGATCGCGCGTATAGTAGTCGGTAACATCGTACCGTGCTTGCGTTTCTCCGCGTTGCCCCCCATCGACCGTAATCTGTCGTCGCAATTCGTCACGCGAATCGCCAACGGTTGTCGCACGAATCTCATTTTTTTTCCACACTGCCGACTCTCTGGCTGACTCGAACGCCTATTTATAGGCGAGCGGAACCGCGAATCGCTCAGTAGCAAAAATGTTCGTCCTACTGTCGAGACCTTCCGATATTCGCGACTTGAGCGCCGAACAGCTGCAGTTTGTGCCGAAAGCCGTTCTGCTGCAAACGTGCGGCGATCACGTACACTACGTGTGGGACAAGCTTCCGGAACATATAAGGGCGGATTTGGAGGTTCAGACATATCGTCGCTGTTACGAACATTACAATCAACCGTGGCAGCGAACGCACATCGACGGTCCCGCGCCAATGATAAAGATTGCGGCGAATGTCAGCGAAAAAATTGGTGGAGGCCTGTTAAATCGCGCGATAAACGCACTTCCGTTCGAATTACACATTCCCGGCTATCAATTTTGCGGTCCGGGAACTCGTTTACAAGAACGATTGGCGAGAGGCGATCAAGGTATTAATTCATTGGACGCGGCGTGTCGCGAGCACGACATAGCCTATTCGCGTAACCGCGATCTCGCCGAGAGACACGCGGCGGACGAGGTACTCGCTGCGGAAGCGCGAAAACGCATTACCGCGAGAGATTCGACTCTCGGAGAAAGAGCTGCCGCTACAGCCGTCTGGGCGACCATGAAAGCTAAGACGAAGCTCGGAATGGGTTTGAAAACGAAAAAAATGAAAACGAGAAAAAGGCTGACGAAAAAAAAAACGGATACTTCCGGCTGCGAAACGAGGCGGCGTATTGCCGATTCTACCATTGTTGGGAGTTCTCGGCTCGTTGGCCGGCGGAGCGGCGGGAGTCGTAAAGGCCGTGAACGATAACAAAGCCGCGCGGCGTCAGCTGGAAGAGATGCAACGTCACAATCGTGCCGTGGAAGGTCGCGGACTTTATCTCGCTCCGTACAAATATGGACGAGGGCTGTATCTCGGTCCGCACAAACGCGGGCGAGGAGTAGCGTCAAAAATAAAAATAAAAACGTCAAAAAGACGTTAAATATGCCCGCGGGTATTACGACTAACGTGCAATTGAATCGACTGGCAAGGCGTATGCGCGTACCGTTCTTCAGAGGTGTCTTCATGCGTGATTTGTTACCGATCGGCGGTGTACGTCGAAACGAGAGCGGTATCGTGAATTTGGACGATGCAGCGGGTCCCGGTACTCATTGGGTAGCGTACGCGAAGAGGGAAGATCGAGTCATGTATTTCGACAGTTTCGGCAATCTTCGACCGCCGAAAGAATTGGTGCGATATTTCGGGCCGAGCGTGACGAAGATTGAGTACAATCGCACGTCTTATCAGCGATACGATCAGAGCATCTGTGGACAATTGTGCCTGCAATTTCTCCGGACGATTGACGCTAATTTAAAGCCTGACGGTGCGCGGTGGTGACTCAGTATTCGTTAACAGATTGCATCGACATGTCTATAACGTTCACGCTGACTGGGAAGAGCAGCATCCTCGCGGAGCACTACTTTCCCGCCGTGGATCTGAGCGACGGTGACTACGAGCTCGGTCTAACGTGTTTTGAGACTTATCACACGATTCCGAACGTGAATTCTACGAAACAATAAATTTTATTTCGCACGAGGATGACACGGAAATTACGATTCCCGAGTGGATCGTACGAGATACGAGCCATACATGAGTTTTTGAAACGCGAAATTTCACGGAAACGTCCGCGACGCGTAAATCGTTCCAACGACGATCGTACGTCGGTCGCGAATATCGCGCGAGAGGCGACCGCTCGCGCGAACGCTACGAAGAGGCCACGGATACCCGATAGTGCTCCGCGCAAATTACAATACGATGAAGAGCGAGATCAAGTGCGCTTTTAGAGTGAACTTTAACAAAAACGAACAACGTTGGATCGCTGCTGGGATTCTCGTCGAAGCGTATATTGCAGCCGGGACAGTGGCACGAATCGGACGCGTCGATTAATATTATCAACGTAAACATTATCCGCGTGGAGTGTAACGTGACCGCGGTGCGTACAGCAACGGCAAACGTGTTCACACGATACACGAATTTTCACCGAGCGTACCACCGGGATATAAGATATCGGAAACGCCGGCGCAGATCATTTACCTGCCGATCATCGCGCGAAGCGTTACGGATCTAACGATACGCGTCACGGATCAAGACGGACGATTGCTCGATTTTCGAGGAGAGGAGATCACCGTCAGATTGCACGTACGACGGCGACAGCGATAACGCGCGACGTGTGTGTGAGATGCTCGTGTTGAACGACTCGGAGCACGCGCAGATAAGAATATCTTTACGACTGCGACGATCGACGATATCGTCAATCGACATTCGGTGGCGTAAAAAAAGAGAGACGAGAAAGAAAGCTCGACGCATCGAACGTTAAATTTTTACAATCTCTGGGATTCGCGGTACGAAACGTCTGAACG
>JASTWK010000945.1:0-63020 GCA_030770225.1 Temnothorax unifasciatus | reverse complement strand
CATGATGAAGTTAAGTAAGAATTTCCCCTCTCGGTTTATGTCGGAGCTTCCCCACACCAAATGGTGTGAGTTCGCATCGCAGCCCAAGAGAAGTTCTAGCCCCCTTTCCGTCGCATAAGTTACTAGCTCTATCATGTTCTTGGGGGGGTAGTTCCTCCGAATCGTAGGGCATGTAAACAGACCCCACTATCAGGTCCCTGACCCCTCCATCGTGTGTTTTAAGTTTCAGCCTTACAGCCACTAGGTCGCCGTAGCTGAATTGTGGTAATAGACAGGCATCCAGACCTTTCGCTACAATACAGGCTTTTGGTCTTTCTGCGTTGTCTGCTTTAAACAATTTACCACAACCTCCAAGGCCCTTAATGTGTCCCTTGACGAGCCACGGCTCTTGATGAGGAATAAGTGCTTTGTGTGCATCACAGCCGCGCACCTGGCTAAAACCGCCGAGGCGCTTTGCTGTAATGCAAGTTGATTTGAGTGAAGGGGATATTGGAGCCCGCCATTGATTAGACAGTTTCCGGCCTATCCTCCTTCCTTCCTAACTCCCCCCTGCGGTCCCCTCCAGGCAACCTAACTGTCGCCTGTCCGAGACCACAGAAGGTTTAAGGTTGAGCGCTTTAAGAGCACTCAACGCTCCCTCCCCAATAAGGGCAGCGAAGTGGGTGCTCGTAGCATCCCTACTTTCGCTTCCCCTCGCGACCACCCAGTCCGTGGCTTGGAGACCCTTATTCTGCCTGTCAAGTAGCTCTATTGCTCCTTGACAGGCATTCTGGGGTCCTCCACGTGCACCATAACCCGATGACGCCTAGGCAGTTCATCGAGCTGCACTGCACGCAGCCGGACCCCATTATCTCTAAAACCGAAGTTAGGCTTCGCAGCCACCCTTCGGTTTCTGAATCGGTGCAGTTAAAAATAACTGCACCGTCCCTATCTGCTGTGCCCTTGAAGGTGGGGGCTTTGCTTCGCAATGCCAAGGATAGCCTCCTTCACCTTATCCCTTAAAAGCACAGCTTCTTTATCGTCCAGCTTTCGCTCGGGATATTCCATGGGAACCATGGCCACCTTGCTAGGCCGGATGTTACTTGGGCAAAGGTCTTCTGATCTACAGCGATCTTAGACCTTTTGCCCACTTGTGCAGTACCGGGACTGGGTGTGCTCTGTTCAGATCTGGTTCGTTTGTACGTCCCAGCGGAAGCTCGCTCCCCCGTCCCTGGCATTGCTACAGAAGCAGTGTTTGATTCGGGAGCAGGTTTTTCGGTGCTGCTCTTCCCCTCCATCTGCTTCTGTTTCTTATAGCGACGACGTGGCGCCCCGCTATACTTTATCCGGCTTTTACTAGCTTGTGGTTGGGCCTTGTCCGGCTCCTTCCCCAAGCTGTCCGGTCTAGTTTCCTCAGGTCGTTCGCTACCTACTAAGGTGGCTACTCCCTGGAGGACTCCTCATACTCCATTATTTTTTTATGTGTGTCATCCATTTGAATCCCACGAGTACCGCGGTCGCGCGTTACCACCGGGCAGAGCCGCGAATGCCCGGGGCTTGGCTACCCCGAAGGAGTTACTCCCGGAGGTCGCCCGGTCGCACCGTTTGCGACGCAGCACCCCCTGCGCCACGCAGCCATCAACACGGTTGCTCACACCTTGGCTTGGGGGGTTCCTTTTGGTCGGGCGCGCCCGGCTACACCCTGAGCGGGTGATCCCCGTGCGCGCCCTTAAGCCCCCCCACCCGCCTCAGATCGGCCGCCCGCAGCCCCGAGAACGCCGGGTCCGCCGAGCGGTCCCGCGGTCCCCCCGCGTCCCGCGAGCCACGCACGCCCTCCCCGAAGCTTCGGCAAGGTAGGAACCCGGCGGGGAGGTAGGAGTATCATTACATTCGAGGGAATTTTTTTGGAAACCTGCCAAGTTTTATCAAATTTGGCAGAGTTCAGTTCTAAGCCTTGTTAGATTTCATAGTACAGGATAGTTTAATTTTCAGTCTATATTGTTAATACACAATTATGAAATTTCAATTGGTAATAATGATTTAATGGTTAAATAGAAACTTAATTTAACAAATGTGTTTGTTAATTGTACGTATTTTCAATCATTTTATGCTTTACACCGTTTCATTCTTAATCTACAGGTCAGATTGCTGAAGTAATTCAACGGACGAGGTTTGTATAATTTGCTGCAGGTATTTTATTTATCTCATTCTTATTTTTTAGATTATTTTTAGAAAGACTTCTAATAATAAATTATTTTCGTCAATCACTTGCAAACACATTGGTATAATATATATAATTTTATTTATATTCTTTTTAGCGTTTCATTACATATATCATTGAGTTTTATGTTAATCAGAAAAAACTTGTCTTTTTTGTTTAGGCTTTTTTACTTTACACTTTATTTACTCTTCCTTGAGTTGTAATTTTTTCGTCTTGTCTATTTCTTGTTCTTATTCCATTTTATCAGTATGTTGCGTTTGGCAAACAGGCACAGTCGCAAGCCTTATCATTTACTATCTGTAGTCCATCGTCGTCGTTTGGAAAAATTAGAAAGAGCTGCACGTAATGAATACGAATGTTTACAACAGCAGAATTCAGATGTTGTTAATGCTAAAGCCGATTCAGACTTTGTTGACGAAGGTCAAATTCTTGCAGAATGCAGTCAGACTGAGGAAGATGAAATTTCTATATCTTCTAATGCATCAGCTAATGATGTGCAATTTGCTTTTAATGAAATCGATGAAGTATTAAGTTCTTCAGATGATGCTGAATCCATTTCAGATTATGATGATACGGTAGATATTGAGCCTCGACATACTATTGATAATTTTCAAGAACGCCTTGCTGAAGTCTTCATACGCAGTGATATGTCTCATTCGCAAATAAATGCTGTTTTACAGGTTGTTCGAACACATCCTTGTTTATCTACATTGCCAAAGGATAGTAGAACGCTTTTAAAGACTCCACGTACCGCGCATCCCACACTTAACATTGCAGGGGGTGAATATCTCCATTTAGGATTTGAGACAGGAATTCTTTCCATTCTTCAACAAACCCCTCCGGAACTGATTCCACTTGATACTTTGATGGTAGACTTTAGCACAGATGGTGCAACACTAGATGAATAGGGCAAAATTCAAATGTGGCCAATACAAATTAGGATTGCGAATATTCGTCGAAGTAAACCAGAAATTGTAGGCGTCTGGCGAGGGTCATCAAAACCAAGTAATGCGCAGGAATTATTTCAATATTTTGTGGATGAAGTTCAGGTTGTATTAAATCGTGGAGTTGTTTTTCATAATCAATTGAAAGTAATTGAATTGAGATGTTTCATAGCTGATTCTCCTGCGCGAGCTTTTGTATTGGGTCACAAAGGCCATGGCAATATATTTCCGTGTTCAAAATGTTGGATTCGGGGAAATTGGCTTTGTCGTGGAGTAGTAGCTTATCGTGGTATTCAGCACAGGCCCCGTACAGACGAAGAGTACAGACAGCGCATTGATGGAGAACATCATACAGATTCTGACTCTGCTCTGCTTACTTTAGGGATAGGGTTGGTAACTCAAACGGTCTTCGACTTGATGCACACTATTTTTCTTGGTGTCATCCAAAAATAAATATTTTGTTGATGGAAAATATAATCCAAGTTTAAAACTTTCAGCCAGATCACTTGACATTATTACTACACGTTTACAGCAAGTTAAGAATTACTGCCCTAAGGAATTTTCACGAAAACCGCAATTAATGAAAAAATATGGAGGATTTAAAGCTACGGAAAATCGCCAACTTCTTTTGTATACTGCCCCAGTTGTCTATTATGGACTTATAAATCCTGCTGCATATAAACATTTTCTTCTATTACATTCCGCCATTCGAATTCTGGTCAGTTTTTCCTTATCAGAAGAACGTCTTCATTTTGCACACACAGCAATAAACATTTTTGTAAATAGAGCAGAAGACATATATGGTCAAGAATTTCTTTCTTACATTACTCATTGTCTTTTACATCTCGTAGATGACGCGAGACATTTTGGTTCATTGAATGAATTGTTTATGTTTCCATATGAAAATAATATGACGTATTTCCGCAAAGCTTGCCGGAAGCCTCATCAACATTTGCAGCAAATCGTAAATAGGCGATTTGAAAAGTTACAAGTTACACAAAACACCGCGCATGTAACTGAGGAAGTGGTACGTTCCAGTAGACCCTGGGTTAGTCCTGTAGTTTTTGATACTCCCCTAGATAGTCGTCAATTTCAGATCTTAGACACAGGAAATTTCGTATATTGGTGAAGGATCAGGATAATACGGTAATATTACAGAATTCAAAGGTTTGTCTTGTTCAGAGGCATCATTCTCTCGCGTGAGCATTATCAGTTGGCGGTTAAAGAGTTTTGCAGAGTTGAAGATTTTTCGATGTTGGTTTGCCATCGTCATCAGTAGGTGTCTTCCGATGTTCTTTATTATCTGATGAAGTCAATCTAATAGATCTAATGAAGTGGAGAGTAAATGTTTTCGCATGCCTTATTGGCACACTGAAGGTCATACAGATCCTATTGTTGACGTCTGGATAGTTGCAGTCATTCTACATACTAGAGATTAAGATGCCTTCATTAGGTGAGTTTCTCTCAAATTATTATTAGATGAGTCAACGAGAGAGAGGAAGGGGAGCGGACAAGACGTACAAACTCCAAGAGTTGCAATCGCTGGATGCGGATATTGCAGAATATCGCACATCCCGTTCGCAGGAAGGCAGAAAGAACACACAAGACACATGGCACAAAACATCACAACCACACAAAGACAGACAGCACCATTACAGCAACATTCACAATCCCCAGCATCATCATCCCTGCATGCTTCATCATCATCATCATTCTCACCTGCACGATCACATGAACACATGCCCCCTCCATCAGCACCATTACAGCATAGACTCATCTCATCACGCTCTCCTTCACCAGCCACAAAATCATTCACACGAAACAGTCATCCACCATCAAAACTACCATCACAGCATAAACAAACATCATCACGCTCTCCTTCACCAGCTACAAAATCATTCACACAAAATATTACATCCACCATCAAAACTACCATCACAACATAAACAAATGTCATCACGCTCTCCTTCACCAGCCACAAAAATCATTCACACAAAACAGTCATCCACTATCAAAACCATCACCACAACATAAACAACATTAGTCACGCTCTCCTTCACCAGCCACAAAATCACTTACACAAAACAGTCATCTACCATCAAAAACCATCACCACAACATAAACAAACATATCACGCTCTCCTTCACCAGCCACAAAATCACTTACCACAAAACAGTCATCCACCATCAAAACCATCACCACAACATAAACAAACGTTATCACGCCCACCACCATCATCTGTACAACGGAATCGCCTACTATCTCCAGTCAGACAAGGACATGAAGAAGAGTGGACAAAAGACGGGAAACATCTTGTGATATAATACGATCAGTACAAGTAAGTTTCAAGAAGGACTACAACATTTAATAGTCATCTAGTGCACGGATAAAGACATTAATTTTATTTCAGAATGATTATGACGCAACTACATCGGATGGAAGAGCGACAAATTTCGATTGAAAAGAAAATCGAGTAAGTATTAACGATTTTACTGAAGAATAGCAAGCAACGTATTATAAATAAATTTTTAATTCCATAATTTTATTTTTTCCTGCAGTGAAAATGTCAAAGCCATCAAGCAACTGACGCGAGAGTCTGCAGTAAGAAGACCAGTGAAGCCACAAGGAGTTTTTATTTAGAACTGTGGACGATTTCTTAGCCTTCGAAGAAGTTGACGAAGATATTTATAATGATTTGGTAAGAATTTTTTTCTAAATATATATTTAATTCAGTTTACTACAAAATTTTGTTACAGGTGGGATACTTTGTTTATCTTGGACGGACCAATCCAGTCGATTGCGCTGCAGAGTATTTTCGCAGCGTATTTCCCGAAGATGAGGAGGTTTTCTACATACCTCACCTTGAATGGAGGAACAGGACCAGGGGGATGCAAATTGCGAGACAGTCGCTTTGCTCAAGCATGTCAAGGTTCGTAAAAAAATACCGTTCGCGTTTATATTCTACATTGAATATACATGACGATAACTAAGGTGTTTCTCATACATTTTTCCAGATGCCATAAACGCCAACAAACATTTTCCCAACCCAATAAGGTCCTATTTTATGACGCTTTGGAGAAGGCTTTAAAAAGCCTTAAAACTAGAAAATGGCGTTACAACAGGAAACGACGACAAGCTCCTCTTCATGAAGAAAGTGAGGAAGAAAATGAGGAAGTTCCACTCAATCGACGCCGGCGAATGGATAACCCGGAAGAGGACACGGGATTTGAAAACATCCAGGAGGAAGCTGAGGACGCCAACGAACCAGAGGAGACCCAGCACATGGAGGGAGAAAACGCCGACAACATGGACACCCAGGGACACGGATGGAACGGACGACAACGACGAGCATGAATGGCATTTGACAGAAAATGGTAAATAAAGAAATAAATATAATAATATATAGTAATTATAATATAAATTATAAAAATTTTTTAAATTTAAATTGTTAATTATAAGGCTCCTGGTCCCTGCTATAACTAGCCTTATTTAATAACATCAGAAGCGAGAAATGACACGTTGAAATTCTTGCATGGTATTTCCAAATAAAGAGATATTTTGCACAAAATAGCACTTTATATCACTTCAGCACACTTCAAAAATATTCCGAGTTCTACACATTTCTTTTGACAGTTAATAAACAGTCGTAAAATGAATGTAATGCAAAGCCTAACAATGTAGACGTATGCGCAGGTACATAAACGTGGTTAGGCTATTACATTTATTTTACGACTGTTTATTAATTGTCAAGAGAAATGGATAGAACTCGGAGTGTTTTTGAAGTGTGCTGAAGTAATCTAAAATGTTAGTTTGTGCAAAATATCTTTTTATTTAGAAATACCATGCAAAGACTTTCAACGTGTCATTTCTTGCTTCTGACGTCATTACATAAGGATATAGTTGTAGCAGGGACCACTACGATAAGAAGACATCAGGTGTAGCATTGCGCATAATAATGGCCGAAGAATAGGAAACAACCAATCAAATTTTTGTCCGGAATTGACATGTTGGCATAGTTTCTCTGTAAATACAATATATAATATCAAAAACGGCCAATCTAAGAAATTACATCATAAAAATATCATATATTAGGGGGGGAGGGAGCTATGTTCCTTCTTGCATCTCGGATAATTTTTGGATTGGTGAAAGAAAATTGACGACTGCGCATCCTCGGAAATGCTACATCTGTCTTGTTACATCATGGCAGGGACCAGGAGCCTTAAATAAGAAATAAATAAAACATTATTAATTTTTATTAATAAATAATATAATTCCAGATCTAGACGACAATAAGAGTGATGAGGGTGATGAAATAATCCTCTTTGGCAGTCCATAGACTATTGTTAGCGGTATGTATTTTTTGTATTTTGTGTTTTTTTGCTTGGAGAAGCAGTAATAAATTTGGATGTGCTTCACAGAGAACGGCGGGGTGGGGCCGTTCTCATCCCTAATTCATATCTTTTTTTTTTTTTCAGAATAAAATGGTATGGAGGGGCAAATATTTGGTTGTGCCTCACAAGAAAGGTCGGGGATGGGGCCCTTTCCCTTTCACATAACTTTTTAATACAATTTTATTACAGTTATTAATTATATCAAATCTATACATAAATTTGGCAATAAGAGCGCGCGGTAATTTGTGCGCTTTATACTTTACTATAATTTAAGTAATTAAACAATATAAATTTTTAATTCATTATCAGTATGCGTTGAAGATGATCCAAAAAAGGATCCAAACGTTGTTAATATAACGTTTATATTATTTAAGTATTTATATTTTATAATAAAATATAAAGCGCACAATTTACCGTGCTGAGACTCTTATTGTCAAATCATGAGAGTCAACGCGGTTATTTGTGCGTGATTAATCAAAATTTATTTATTTCTTCTTAAGATTTTCGTCCGAGCGTTTCGTCTCCGCATTGAGCCATCATAACCGGCATAACAAATACAATTTAATTTAAGATCGTGAGTATTAAATTGTATTTGTTATGCCGCTGATGATGGCTCAATGCGAAGCCGAAACGCTCGGACAAAGATGTTAAGAAGAATTAAATAAATTTTGATTAATTACGCACAAATAACCGCGTTGATTCTCATAGCATGATCTAATTTTATTTTGTTCATTATCGAGAGTCCTAATTATTTGATTATACAATAATATTATATATAGTTGTTAATTATTATCTTTTAATTATATACATATTTTGTATTATAATATTATATATATATAATATGAAAATTTTGTTTCGTACTTTTATCATGTATATATGAATTATTATATGTGTTTAAATGAATAAATTTTGTATAATTTAATTACAATTAAATTGAAATAATGTTTTTTTAAACGTATAACCTTTATAAATATATAATAGGATATGGGGAAAAAGCCGGAAAAACCGAAAAAAGCCGGTACGATAATGCATTCTCGTTCTAGTACACTATTGGTACCGTGAGAGTACAGCGTACGATCATAACCCTACATCAAGCGCACAGTAGCGCTACGGTAACCGTACTGCGTACCAAATACGGTGTACTAGTAACGTACGCCTACGGTACGCACGTACGTGGTAGCTACAGTACCGATACGCAAAGTACGACGTACGTTTATCGTACCAGTACTGTGGAAGTATCTTGTTATCTGGGATTGGTAGTGATGAACAACCCAGATAACAAGATACTTCCACAGTACTGATACGATAAACGTACGTCGTACTTTGCGTATCGGTACTGTAGCTACCACGTACGTGCGTACCGTAGGCGTACGTTACTAGTACACCGTATTTGGTACGCAGTACGGTTACCGTAGCGCTACTGTGCGCTTGATGTAGGGTTATGATCGTACGCTGTACTCTCACGGTACCAATAGTGTACTAGAACGAGAATGCATTATCGTACCGGCTTTTTTCGGTTTTTCCGGCTTTTTCCCCATATCCTATTATATATTTATAAAGGTTATACGTTTAAAAAAACATTATTTCAATTTAATTGTAATTAAATTATACAAAATTTATTCATTTAAACACATATAATAATTCATATATACATGATAAAAGTACGAAACAAAATTTTCATATTATATATATATAATATTATAATACAAAATATGTATATAATTAAAAGATAATAATTAACAACTATATATAATATTATTGTATAATCAAATAATTAGGACTCTCGATAATGAACAAAATAAAATTAGATCATGCTATGAGAATCAACGCGGTTATTTGTGCGTAATTAATCAAAATTTATTTAATTCTTCTTAACATCTTTGTCCGAGCGTTTCGGCTTCGCATTGAGCCATCATCAGCGGCATAACAAATACAATTTAATACTCACGATCTTAAATTAAATTGTATTTGTTATGCCGGTTATGATGGCTCAATGCGGAGACGAAACGCTCGGACGAAAATCTTAAGAAGAAATAAATAAATTTTGATTAATCACGCACAAATAACCGCGTTGACTCTCATGATTTGACAATAAGAGTCTCAGCACGGTAAATTGTGCGCTTTATATTTTATTATAAAATATAAATACTTAAATAATATAAACGTTATATTAACAACGTTTGGATCCTTTTTTGGATCATCTTCAACGCATACTGATAATGAATTAAAAATTTATATTGTTTAATTACTTAAATTATAGTAAAGTATAAAGCGCACAAATTACCGCGCGCTCTTATTGCCAAATTTATGTATAGATTTGATATAATTAATAACTGTAATAAAATTGTATTAAAAAGTTATGTGAAAGGGAAAGGGCCCCATCCCCGACCTTTCTTGTGAGGCACAACCAAATATTTGCCCCTCCATACCATTTTATTCTGAAAAAAAAAAAAAGATATGAATTAGGGATGAGAACGGCCCCACCCCGCCGTTCTCTGTGAAGCACATCCAAATTTATTACTGCTTCTCCAAGCAAAAAAACACAAAATACAAAAAATACATACCGCTAACAATAGTCTATGGACTGCCAAAGAGGATTATTTCATCACCCTCATCACTCTTATTGTCGTCTAGATCTGGAATTATATTATTTATTAATAAAAATTAATAATGTTTTATTTATTTCTTATTTAAGGCTCCTGGTCCCTGCCATGATGTAACAAGACAGATGTAGCATTTCCGAGGATGCGCAGTCGTCAATTTTCTTTCACCAATCCAAAAATTATCCGAGATGCAAGAAGGAACATAGCTCCCTCCCCCCCTAATATATGATATTTTTATGATGTAATTTCTTAGATTGGCCGTTTTTGATATTATATATTGTATTTACAGAGAAACTATGCCAACATGTCAATTCCGGACAAAAATTTGATTGGTTGTTTCCTATCCTTCGGCCATTATTATGCGCAATGCTACACCTGATGTCTTCTTATCGTAGTGGTCCCTGCTACAACTATATCCTTATGTAATGACGTCAGAAGCAAGAAATGACACGTTGAAAGTCTTTGCATGGTATTTCTAAATAAAAAGATATTTTGCACAAACTAACATTTTAGATTACTTCAGCACACTTCAAAAACACTCCGAGTTCTATCCATTTCTCTTGACAATTAATAAACAGTCGTAAAATAAATGTAATAGCCTAACCACGTTTATGTACCTGCGCATACGTCTACATTGTTAGGCTTTGCATTACATTCATTTTACGACTGTTTATTAACTGTCAAAAGAAATGTGTAGAACTCGGAATATTTTTGAAGTGTGCTGAAGTGATATAAAGTGCTATTTTGTGCAAAATATCTCTTTATTTGGAAATACCATGCAAGAATTTCAACGTGTCATTTCTCGCTTCTGATGTTATTAAATAAGGCTAGTTATAGCAGGGACCAGGAGCCTTATAATTAACAATTTAAATTTAAAAAATTTTTATAATTTATATTATAATTACTATATATTATTATATTTATTTCTTTATTTACCATTTTCTGTCAAATGCCATTCATGCTCGTCGTTGTCGTCCGTTCCATCCGTGTCCTGGGTGTCCATGTTGTCGGCGTTTTCTCCCTCCATGTGCTGGGTCTCCTCTGGTTCGTTGGCGTCCTCAGCTTCCTCCTGGATGTTTTCAAATCCCGTGTCCTCTTCCGGGTTATCCATTCGCCGGCGTCGATTGAGTGGAACTTCCTCATTTTCTTCCTCACTTTCTTCATGAAGAGGAGCTTGTCGTCGTTTCCTGTTGTAACGCCATTTTCTAGTTTTAAGGCTTTTTAAAGCCTTCTCCAAAGCGTCATAAAATAGGACCTTATTGGGGTTGGGAAAATGTTTGTTGGCGTTTATGGCATCTGGAAAAATGTATGAGAAACACCTTAGTTATCGTCATGTATATTCAATGTAGAATATAAACGCGAACGGTATTTTTTTACGAACCTTGACATGCTTGAGCAAAGCGACTGTCTCGCAATTTGCATCCCCCTGGTCCTGTTCCTCCATTCAAGGTGAGGTATGTAGAAACCTCCTCATCTTCGGGAAATACGCTGCGAAAATACTCTGCAGCGCAATCGACTGGATTGGTCCGTCCAAGATAAACAAAGTATCCCACCTGTAACAAAATTTTTGTAGTAAACTGAATTAAATATATATTTAGAAAAAAATTCTTACCAAATCATTATAAATATCTTCGTCAACTTCTTCGAAGGCTAAGAAATCGTCCACAGTTCTAAATAAAACTCCTTGTGGCTTCACTGGTCTTCTTACTGCAGACTCTCGCGTCAGTTGCTTGATGGCTTTGACATTTTCACTGCAGGAAAAAATAAAATTATGGAATTAAAAATTTATTTATAATACGTTGCTTGCTATTCTTCAGTAAAATCGTTAATACTTACTCGATTTTCTTTTCAATCGAAATTTGTCGCTCTTCCATCCGATGTAGTTGCGTCATAATCATTCTGAAATAAAATTAATGTCTTTATCCGTGCACTAGATGACTATTAAATGTTGTAGTCCTTCTTGAAACTTACTGTACTGATCGTATTATATCACAAGATGTTTCCCCGTCTTTTGTCCACTCTTCTTCATGTCCTTGTCTGACTGGAGATAGTAGGCGATTCCGTTGTACAGATGATGGTGGTGGGCGTGATAACGTTTGTTTATGTTGTGGTGATGGTTTTGATGGTGGATGACTGTTTTGTGTAAGTGATTTTGTGGCTGGTGAAGGAGAGCGTGATAATGTTTGTTTATGTTGTGGTGATGGTTTTGATGGTAGATGACTGTTTTGTGTAAGTGATTTTGTGGCTGGTGAAGGAGAGCGTGATAATGTTTGTTTATGTTGTGGTGATGGTTTTGATAGTGGATGACTGTTTTGTGTGAATGATTTTGTGGCTGGTGAAGGAGAGCGTGATGACATTTGTTTATGTTGTGATGGTAGTTTTGATGGTGGATGAATATTTTGTGTGAATGATTTTGTAGCTGGTGAAGGAGAGCGTGATGATGTTTGTTTATGCTGTGATGGTAGTTTTGATGGTGGATGACTGTTTCGTGTGAATGATTTTGTGGCTGGTGAAGGAGAGCGTGATGAGATGAGTCTATGCTGTAATGGTGCTGATGGAGGGGGCATGTGTTCATGTGATCGTGCAGGTGAGAATGATGATGATGATGAAGCATGCAGGGATGATGATGCTGGGGATTGTGAATGTTGCTGTAATGGTGCTGTCTGTCTTTGTGTGGTTGTGATGTTTTGTGCCATGTGTCTTTGTGTGTTCTTTCTGCCTTCCTGCGAACGGGATGTGCGATATTCTGCAATATCCGCATCCAGCGATTGCAACTCTTGGAGTTTGTACGTCTTGTCCGCTCCCCTTCCTCTCTCTCGTTGACTCATCTAAATAATAATTTGAGAGAACTCACCTAATGAAGGCATCTTAATCTCTAGTATGTAGAATGACTGCAACTATCCAGACGTCAACAATAGGATCTGTATGACCTTCAGTGTGCCAATAAGGCATGCGAAAACATTTACTCTCCACTTCATTAAGATCTATTAGATTGACTTCATCAGATAATAAAGAACATCGGAAGACACCTACTGATGACGATGGCAAACCAACATCGAAAAAATCTTCAACTCTGCAAAACTCTTTAACCGCTAACTGATAATGCTCACGCGAGAGAATGATGCTCTGAACAAGACAAACCTTTGAATTCTGTAATATTACCGTATTATCCTGATCCTTCACCAATATACGAAATTTTCCTGTGTCTAAGATCTGAAATTGACGACTATCTAGGGGAGTATCAAAAACTACAGGACTAACCCAGGGTCTACTGGAACGTACCACTTCCTCAGTTACATGCGCGGTGTTTTGTGTAACTTGTAACTTTTCAAATCGCCTATTTACGATTTGCTGCAAATGTTGATGAGGCTTCCGGCAAGCTTTGCGGAAATACGTCATATTATTTTCATATGGAAACATAGACAATTCATTCAATGAACCAAAATGTCTCGCGTCATCTACGAGATGTAAAAGACAATGAGTAATGTAAGAAAGAAATTCTTGACCATATATGTCTTCTGCTCTATTTACAAAAATGTTTATTGCTGTGTGTGCAAAATGAAGACGTTCTTCTGATAAGGAAAAACTGACCAGAATTCGAATGGCGGAATGTAATAGAAGAAAATGTTTATATGCAGCAGGATTTATAAGTCCATAATAGACAACTGGGGCAGTATACAAAAGAAGTTGGCGATTTTCCGTAGCTTTAAATCCTCCATATTTTTTCATTAATTGCGGTTTTCGTGAAAATTCCTTAGGGCAGTAATTCTTAACTTGCTGTAAACGTGTAGTAATAATGTCAAGTGATCTGGCTGAAAGTTTTAAACTTGGATTATATTTTCCATCAACAAAATATTTATTTTTGGGATGACACCAAGAAAAATAGTGTGCATCAAGTCGAAGACCGTTTGAGTTACCAACCCTATCCCTAAAGTAAGCAGAGCAGAGTCAGAATCTGTATGATGTTCTCCATCAATGCGCTGTCTGTACTCTTCGTCTGTACGGGGCCTGTGCTGAATACCACGATAAGCTACTACTCCACGACAAAGCCAATTTCCCCGAATCCAACATTTTGAACACGGAAATATATTGCCATGGCCTTTGTGACCCAATACAAAAGCTCGCGCAGGAGAATCAGCTATGAAACATCTCAATTCAATTACTTTCAATTGATTATGAAAAACAACTCCACGATTTAATACAACCTGAACTTCATCCACAAAATATTGAAATAATTCCTGCGCATTACTTGGTTTTGATGACCCTCGCCAGACGCCTACAATTTCTGGTTTACTTCGACGAATATTCGCAATCCTAATTTGTATTGGCCACATTTGAATTTTGCCCTATTCATCTAGTGTTGCACCATCTGTGCTAAAGTCTACCATCAAAGTATCAAGTGGAATCAGTTCCGGAGGGGTTTGTTGAAGAATGGAAAGAATTCCTGTCTCAAATCCTAAATGGAGATATTCACCCCCTGCAATGTTAAGTGTGGGATGCGCGGTACGTGGAGTCTTTAAAAGCGTTCTACTATCCTTTGGCAATGTAGATAAACAAGGATGTGTTCGAACAACCTGTAAAACAGCATTTATTTGCGAATGAGACATATCACTGCGTATGAAGACTTCAGCAAGGCGTTCTTGAAAATTATCAATAGTATGTCGAGGCTCAATATCTACCGTATCATCATAATCTGAAATGGATTCAGCATCATCTGAAGAACTTAATACTTCATCGATTTCATTAAAAGCAAATTGCACATCATTAGCTGATGCATTAGAAGATATAGAAATTTCATCTTCCTCAGTCTGACTGCATTCTGCAAGAATTTGACCTTCGTCAACAAAGTCTGAATCGGCTTTAGCATTAACAACATCTGAATTCTGCTGTTGTAAACATTCGTATTCATTACGTGCAGCTCTTTCTAATTTTTCCAAACGACGACGATGGACTACAGATAGTAAATGATAAGGCTTGCGACTGTGCCTGTTTGCCAAACGCAACATACTGATAAAATGGAATAAGAACAAGAAATAGACAAGACGAAAAAAATTACAACTCAAGGAAGAGTAAATAAAGTGTAAAGTAAAAAAGCCTAAACAAAAAAGACAAGTTTTTTCTGATTAACATAAAACTCAATGATATATGTAATGAAACGCTAAAAAGAATATAAATAAAATTATATATATTATACCAATGTGTTTGCAAGTGATTGACGAAAATAATTTATTATTAGAAGTCTTTCTAAAAATAATCTTAAAAAATAAGAATGAGATAAATAAAATACCTGCAGCAAATTATACAAACCTCGTCCGTTGAAATTACTTCAGCAATCTGACCTGTAGATTAAGAATGAAACGGTGTAAAGCATAAAATGATTGAAAATACGTACAATTAAACAAACACATTTGTTAAATTAAGTTTCTATTTAACCATTAAATCATTATTACCAATTGAAAATTCATAATTGTGTATTAACAATATAGACTGAAAATTAAACTATCCTGTACTATGAAATCTAACAAGGCTTAGAACTGAACTCTGCCAAATTTGATAAAACTTGGCAGGATTTCCCAAAAAAAATTCCCTCGAATGTAATGATACTCCTACCTCCCCGCCGGGTTCCTACCTTGCCGAAGCTTCGGGGAGGGCGTGCGTGGCTCGCGGGACGCGGGGGACCGCGGGACCGCTCGGCGGACCCGGCGTTCTCGGGGGCTGCGGGCGGCCGATCTGAGGCGGGTGGGGGGGCTTAAGGGCGCGCACGGGGATCACCCGCTCAGGGGTGTAGCCGGGCGCGCCCGACCAAAAGGAACCCCCCAAGCCAAGGTGTGAGCAACCGTGTTGATGGCTGCGTGGCGCAGGGGGTGCTGCGTCGCAAACGGTGCCCCCCGGAAACCGGGCGACCTCCGGGAGTAACTCCTTCGGGGGTAGCCAAGCCCCGGGCATTCGCGGCTCTGCCCGGGTGATAACGCGCGACCGCGGTACTCGTGGGATTCAAATGGATGACACACATAAAAATAATAATGAGTATGAGGAGGTCCTCCAGGGAGTAGCCACCTTAGTAGGTAGCGAACGACCTGAGGAAACTAGACCGGACAGCTTGGGGAAGGAGCCGGACAAGGCCCAACCACAAGCTAGTAAAAGCCGGATAAAGTATAGCGGGGCGCCACGTCGTCGCTATAAGAAACAGAAGCAGATGGAGGGGAAGAGCAGCACCGAAAAACCTGCTCCCGAATCAAACACTGCTTCTGTAGCAATGCCAGGGACGGGGGAGCGAGCTTCCGCTGGGACGTACAAACGAACCAGATCTGAACAGAGCACACCCAGTCCCGGTACTGCACAAGTGGGCAAAAGGTCTAAAATCGCTGTAGATCAGAAGACCTTTGCCCAAGTAACATCCGGCCTAGCAAGGGTGGCCATGGTTCCCATGGAATATCCCGAGCGAAAGCTGGACGATAAAGAAGCTGTGCTTTTAAGGGATAAGGTGAAGGAGGCTATCCTTGGCATTGCGAAGCAAAGCCCCCACCTTCAAGGGCACAGCAGATAGGGACGGTGCAGTTATTTTTAACTGCACCGATGCAGAAACCGAAGGGTGGCTGCGAAGCCTAACTTCGGTTTTAGAGATAAATGGGGTCCGGCTGCGTGCAGTGCAGCTCGATGAACTGCCTAGGCATCATCGGGTTATGGTGCACGTGGAGGACCCCAGAATGCCTGTCAAGGAAGCAATAGAGCTACTTGACAGGCAGAATAAGGGTCTCCAAGCCACGGACTGGGTGGTCGCGAGGGGAAGCGAAAGTAGGGATGCTACGAGCACCCACTTCGCTGCCCTTATTGGGGAGGGAGCGTTGAGTGCTCTTAAAGCGCTCAACCTTAAACCCTTCTGTGGTCTCGGACAGGCGACAGTTAGGTTGCCTGGAGGGGACCGCAGGGGGGAGTTAGGAAGGAAGGAGGATAGGCCGGAAACTGTCTAATCAATGGCGGGCTCCAATATCCCCTTCACTCAAATCAACTTGCATTACAGCAAAAGCGCCTCGGCGGTTTTAGCCAGGTGCGCGGCTGTGATGCACACAAAGCACTTATTCCTCATCCAAGAGCCGTGGCTCGTCAAGGGACACATTAAGGGCCTTGGAGGTTGTGGTAAATTGTTTAAAGCAGACAACGCAGAAAGACCAAGAGCCTGTATTGTAGCGAAAGGTCTGGATGCCTGTCTATTACCACAATTCAGCGACGGCGACCTAGTGGCTGTAAGGCTGAAACTTAAAATACACGATGGAGGGGTCAGGGACCTGATAGTGGGGTCTGTTTACATGCCCTACGATTCGGAGGAACTACCCCCCCAAAGAAACATGATAGAGCTAGTAACTTATGCGACGGAAAGGGGGCTAGAACTTCTCTTGGGCTGCGATGCGAACTCACACCATTTGGTGTGGGGAAGCTCCGACATAAACCCGAGAGGGGAAAGCTTACTTAACTTCATCATGAACACTAACTTGCAAATTTTAAATAGAGGAACAGAACCCACGTTCCTGGACTCTAGAAGACAGGAAGTGATAGACATTACGTTGTGCACGAGGGGTGCGATGGATCTGATGGCGGGATGGAGGGTCTCAAATGAACCTTCAGGGTCCGACCACAGACAGATCCGCTTCGACCTTGTAAACTTACAGAAAGAGGAACAGTGGGGGAAAAACTCCAGGAAAACAGACTGGAAGGGCTTTAGAGCCGACTTGGTCAGTCGGCTAAAAAATGCGCCGACCAGATTCCATACAAAGGAGGACCTGGAGATCGCAGCGAGCTTTGTAAGCGATGCTATCAGGGAATCCTTTGAACTGAATTGCCCATTGAGGCCGAGAAGTGCCTCGGCCGGTGCCTCATGATGGAATGAAGAGCTATCGAGGCTCAGGGCCGGGGTAAGAAGGCTTTTCAATAAGGCTAAAAATGTAAATACGTTGGGGGCCTGGGAAAAGCACAAGGCTGCCCAGCGAGACTACAAAAAGGCGATAGTTAGCGCCAAAAGAACGGGGTGGAGGAACTACTGCGAGAGGATTGAGAGTGCTCCGGAAGCATCCAGACTCTGCAGGATCCTTTGCAAAGAGAGTGACCCACAGTGGAGCTGTCTCAAGCTCCCCAATGGAGAATTCACAGAAACAACTGAGGAGACTCTGAATCATCTCATGGAGGTCCACTTCCCGGGATTTCAGAAGTCCCCTTCAGCTACGGAGAACCAACGACAACCTTATAGGGCTGTCTATAAGCCCAAAGCTTGGGCGCTGGCAGCAAAGGTGGTTTATTCACAGGCGGTGGAGTGGGCGGTTCGCTCCTTTGAGCCCTATAAGGCTCCGGGACCGGACGGCATACTCCCTCTGCTTCTACAGGAAGGACTCGAAGAGCTGGTAGGCCCATTGACTAAAATCTTTAGGGCAAGCATAGCTCTGAGACATGTCCCGCAAGGAGAGTCACTAGAGTGGTCTTCATACCTAAGCCTGGCAGAAATGGACACATTAAAGCCAAGGATTATAGACCTATCAGTTTAACCTCTTTTTTGTTAAAGACGCTGGAGAGGCTAATTGATAGGTTTCTCAAGGATGGACCATTAGCGGACCACCCTCTAGCCAGTGCTCAGTACGCCTACAGGGAGGGCAGGTCTACGGAAACTGCCCTACATCACCTGATAGGCAGGATAGAGACGCAGCTGGAAGCGAAAGGATACGCTATTGGAACCTTCTTGGACATCGAAGGAGCGTTTGATAGCACCTCGAACAAAGCCATTAAGGAAGCACTGATTGCACATGGGGTCCCGGAACCGCTAGTAGACTGGGTGGAAGATATGCTGGCGGGGAGGAACCTAACAGTCACGCAAAGTAATATTAGTATCACCGGTAAACCGAGTAAGGGGTGCCCGCAGGGTGGGATTCTGTCCCCTCTGTTGTGGTGCCTCGTAGTCAATGACCTTCTGGTGAAACTACAAAAGAAGGGGTTCCTCACCTGTGGCTATGCGGATGACGTAGCCATAGTGATCACAGGATCTTTCTTAGACACCCTAAGGGACCGCATGAACGTTGCCTTAAAGATCGTCCAAAAATGGTGTGAGACCAAGGAATTGATGGTTAATCCATCAAAAACCAACATAATGGTCTTCACCAGGAAATACAAACTAGAACCCATTGAGCCTCTTAAGCTCTGGGGGAAGGTAATCCCCTTCACAACCTCAGTTAAATACTTGGGACTATATATAGATACCAAACTTAACTGGAAGGTACACCTTGCAGAGAGCAGGAAAAAATTCTACTCATGTATGTGGATGTGTAGAAGAGCCATGGGAAAGTCTTGGGGCATCAAAGCCCCCATAGCACTATGGTTGTACAAAGCGGTATTGTTACCGAGACTACTTTATGCATCTGTGATCTGGTGGCCCAAGACAGAGAAAGTGGAGACAAAGAACCTTCTGAAAAGCCTACAAGGGAGCTACCTACGAGCTGCAGTAGGGGCTATGAGGACTACCCTCACAGAGGCGCTAGAAATTGCACTCTGTGTGCCTCCACTGGACCTGGCCGTGTTAAATTCAGCAAGGAACACAGCATACAGATTAAGGTGTCAGGGAGAATGGAGAAACACAGGATTGGGACATACAAGGCTCGACCTGTTCCAGAAACACCCTTTCACTTTAAAACAAGATAGAATTCTCAAAAAATACCAGTTGGTAAAGCACTTCAAGACACGAATACCAACTAGAAAAGATTGGTCTGACCTGAGGGGAGTCGGGGATCCCAATGTGGACCTATGGTTCACTGATGGGTCAGGCATTAATGATTGCTTCGGGGCAAAATTCTATGGGCCGAAGGAAAACCACAGGGAGAGTATTCCTATGGGAAGCCACTCAACTGTCTTTACAGCTGAGATACTGGCTATCCTAAAGTGCACGGAATATCTGCTAAACAAAGATACGAAGGGAAAAAAGATAAGCATCTGCTCGGATAGTAGAGCAGCCATACAAGCACTGGCAAAAACAACTACTGAATCAGCATTGGTTTGGGATTGTATGCTAGCATTAGAAAGACTAAGCGGACTTAATAAGGTCACGTTAGTATGGGTGCCTGGGCATCAAGGAATACCTGAGAATGAAACCGCAGACATGCTGGCCAAGAAGGGAGCTAGTGAAGCACCAATTGACCAGGAGGAGACGGGAATACCCTTTGCAGTAGGCAAAGAATTCATCAAGGGTCGCCTGAAAAGGGAACACCTGACTAGGTGGGAGAAGCTAAAAACCTGCCGCCAGGCCAAGACTTTGATGAAAGACAGCAGACCAGGTAGGGCTAAAGAACTACTGGCACTGAGTAAACAGAAACTGAGAATGGCGTTGGGACTGCTCACTGGTCACTCCACCTTACTTAGAGCACACCTTTTTAGTCTCGGGCTTGCGGAGCAAAAGGCATGTCGCCTTTGCGGAGACGAGAAAGAAGACAACGTACATATAATATGCCAATGCCCGGCATTTGTATGTAAGAGATACAAAATCTGGGGGTGTATGTTCTTAACCCCCCAGGATCTAGAAAATGCTAGGGTTACAGATCTGATAAACCTGGTACAGGGTTCAAGACTGTATCTTGAGACCTAGCAAAAAACGAGTGGGGAGGCACAAAGGATCAGCTAGATCTAGTGGCCAACAGGGACCTTAGGGGTACCTCCCACTTCTGTACTACTACCAGGGTTGGGCAGATACTTCGAAACAAAGTATTTAAATACAAGATACAAAATATTTTTTTGACATGTATTTAAATACAAGATACAAAATACTTTTTCGACATGTATTTAAATACTATTGTATTTAAATACATGTCAAAACTAAAGTATTTAAATAGTATTTAAATACATTTATAAATACTTTTAAATACAATTATTCTTTAACATTTTAAATTTGCGTTTATTTTTTAAATAATAGTAAATGATTTATTGATCTTATTATAATTGCTTTAATATTAAGTATATAGTCTGAAATTATAGAATCGTATAAAAATGGGATTATAAAAGAATAATAGCATATATTATATAGTGATTTAGTAATATAATAATTATATTATAATATACAACATACAATACAGTGTTACAGAGTACAGAGTATACTCTATTTATTAATTATTATTTTTTGGTAATTCTTTGGTATTGCCTTTCAAAAATAAATTTATTTATTTATTTTAACTTAAACTTTATAAAATAAAAATAATTATAAAATAATGGCCAGCATATATTATATAGTGATTAAGTGATTTAGGCTGCGGTCTACTTGACTTTGACACTACAAATGCTTTGAAGCGTTATTCTTCTCCTTCTTTCTTCATTGATAGAAAAGAAAAGAGGAATGCTTCGAAGCATCTGAAGCATCAAGTGGATCGCAGCCTTAGTGATATTAGATATAGCATACAGTATATAGAGTATATTTTATTTATTTATTATTATTTTGGTAATTCTTATTGCCTTTCAAAAATACCAATGTTTCAAACATTTTATCAGATAGAAGACCACGAGTAGGCGAATGTATGAATCCCGCAAAAGAAAACAGTCTCTCTACAGGAGCAGAAGAGCACAGACTAGTATTAAATTTTATAAACGCCTTTTTCACACGTGGGTATTTATTCAATGTATCAAGCGTTTTCTGTTTATCATTAAAAAAAGAAATCAATTCCGAATCTGTATTTGATTGCTGCAGACTATTAGATTTATCAAAGATAAAGAATTCATCTTCACTGGAATTAGAGATAATTGTGGTTTCAAGAGGTTCAAACTCGTCTATAGCCGCGTTACACAAGTTTCGAAAACCTAACACTTTCTCGCTGGACATGGTCTTTGGAAGCCACTTTAGTTTAAATGCCGGGTGTAAACACGAAGCAATGATAGCATCGTTTACTTTTGGCGAAAAATTGAAGAAGTCTTCAAATCTTTTCTCGAGTGAAGTAATGAAAATTGCTACGACACTATCTAAAAATCTCAGATTTTTTTTATGTAACATTTTCATTCTCAGTTTAAGAGAAAAAAGAGTTGGCATTAAAATGCCATAGTAGCATTCATTTTCGCTCTGCAATCGGTCTAATGCTGACGCAATGGGAGATAATACGGCGATGCATTCTTCTAAATAATTTAACTCTACATCTTTAAAAAGAACATTTGAATCTAATTTCGGCATTAACTTATTAAGCTTTTCTCGATGTACTAAAAGATCGGACAACGCATCAAATAACGAATTCCAGCGTGTAGGGGTTGGATACTTTAAACTTTTTCCTAAGAAATCAACAATTTTCTTTGATGTTTTTGGTCTTCGAGACATGTTCCACAACATCGTACATTTTCCCATTGCTGTATGATGAATTTTGGATGCAACAGAATTTTGTTTCAACGCTTTTGTAAAGTCCGTAGTTGCCACCAAGCTTAAAGTATGGCTTGCACATCTTAAGTGCTTTGATAGTTCAATAATGGGTTGAATATTGGTGTCCTCTTGCTCGATATTACGAAATTCAAAATCTGTATCTAATTCATCGACGTATTCATCTAAATCTTGTTCGTCATTACAATCTGAAAAAGAATGCATTTATAAATATTCAAATGCACAATGACCAAAAATAAAAAATATGTGATTATCAATTCATCAATTTTATCATGCATACGAACATTCGGAATCTATTTCTCCTTCCTCCTCTCTCTCTAGCACAGTAGGTATTTCTTCTTCTAGCATAGTTGGTATTTTTATCTTATAACCGAATTCTTTAAAGGCTTTGACAAAATTCGATCCGTTGTCAGTTACCGTTGAAACTATCTGTTTGCTCTTCAAATTATATTGCATATTTATTTCAAATAATTTTGCTATTGAAATATAATTATGTGTTCCCTTAAAACGTTTACATGCAAGAACAGCACTGTGACGTTGAAGAGTGTTTTCGTCGATCCAGTGTGCCGTCACGCCCATGAAACTTCGATGTTTCGTGGACCAGATATCTGCTGTACTGCATATAAATTTTACGTTTTGAAACACTTGTAATAACACTTGTAATTGTTCAGTAACGGATATACGGTCCTCTTCTATCTTTCGACTAAGAGTTCGACGAGACATTACTATTATAGAACTGTCTAAACCTCGGCATAAGTCGATAAAATTTGGATCGTCAACAGTATTAAGTGGTTTCATACTTTTCACAATGTAATTCATTACATTTTTATCAAAGAGTGTTTGTTTCTGTTTGTTGCTGGGTATCTTAACTTCACTAATTTTCAACTGCTTCTGTTTTACACAACTGCTTCCAACGTCAATGTTTGTAGAAATTGTAGGTGCAGATTTTTCATCATTTGCCACTTTTCTTTTTTTACGATTAGGATAGGATTTTATCGACATCTCGGTGAATTCATTGAATTCTGTAGGATGTAATCTCTGAAATTCAAATTTCAATAAATTTAACACTCATGCTATGTACATATTTATTTGATTTCTCGGGTTTGTTCAAGGAAGGCTTTAGGTTTAGGTTAGGATTATTATTATTTTTACCGGTTTTGCTAAATCTTATTAAACGTATATATTTTTTATAATTTTATAAAGAATTTACCTTTAGATGTGTACGAAAATTAGTTGTCGCATTTAGTGCACCTTTTATCATTGTTTTCTTACGTTTGGCATTGCACACCTCACATTGAGCCGTAACTTTATTACCATCTATATTTTTTATAACAAATAATTCGCCATTTAAAATAGCTGGTATATTTTCTTTCTCGCAGTAGTCGCAGTCTTTAGATGTCCTGGGTTCAGCGTCCATTTCTTACATTATATGCTGGCTATGCTGCTATTGTTCTTATATTAGCAAAAATCTTTTTGGAAACTAATTTCATAATCTGCCGGCACGATGCAAAAGCTCACGCGACTCTTCGTCATAAACAAACGGATCGCGAGATAGATACACATTCTAACATTCTCAAAAGCTTCTAATGAGAACTGCTTCGGCGACCGAAGGTCGGTACATAGACGGCGTTGTGTATCTATCTCGCTTGATACGGGCGCTCTGATGTACCATGTATACTTGAAGTATACACTCTACATACTTCCGTTTAGGCTGGAATTGACTAAATATTACTTCCAAGGGTATAAGGAAGTGATTCCAGCTATTTTGGTCCAATTTTGAAGGGGTGCCAAAAACAGAACCCTCCTCCTTTAAAATGTTAAGAAGTAATTGTATTTAAAAGTATTTATAAATGTATTTAAATAGTCTATATCCTTGTCTATACAAGGACAAATATAGGTCGATAACTCGATAACATTACAATTTTTTTACCTTTTTCAAAAAGGGACAAAATATGTAATTAGTAAATACATTTAAATACATTTAAATACAAGATACACTTAGATTAAGTAATTAAATACAAAATACAAGATACTTAATTATTCGGTATTTAAATACTGTATTTAAATAAGATACATATCTAAATACGTATCTCAAATACTTTAAGATACGTATCTGCCCAACCCTGACTACTACTACTAATGATACTCCTATTTACATGCCAACGGTCAACCGTTTCCGATATATTAATAATCAATTTTAATATTTAGTAGCGTCTTTAGAGTAGAGTCTGTAGAGTTTATTAGGACACTCACAGAAAAGTATTTGTAGCGTAGTGGATATGGTAACTGCCTCATAATTATTTTATACGTTATTTTATATTATAACTTTATATTATAATTTATATAATATACATAAACATTTATATAATATACATTTTTTATATTAAAATAATTTATTTTTTATATCAACAATATAATTATTTTTATCGTAAAACATTATAAAAAAATTATCTAATTGTAGGATTTAAATTTAAGTTTACAAATTATGAAGCAATTACTTGTCCACTACGCCAAATACTTGTATGTAAGTGTCTTAATAAACTCTACTCTAAAAACGCTATATTTATTACTAAAATTATTACTTTTAAGAAAATTTTCTCTGTAATCCTACCAAGTTTCATTAAAATCGGCGGAGTTCAGTTCTAAACTTTCCCTTGTAAGATTAAAATTAACACGCTTCTAAGTTCATCTTACTGTTCATCTAACAGTCGTCTGTATAATATATAATGTTTAATCTTTTAACAAATCACACTCAAGACGTTTAGCAGAACAAACCGCTCAGTAGCAATTAATGATTAGCTCTTACTTTTAGAATTTATAACAAAGAAATCATTGTCTGCATTGTCTTGTCGAGTGTCGACAAGACAATGCAGCAGTTAAATTGTTTTTCTAAACGCGGCCAATGTTATTATTTAATATAAAAAATAATCGCAACGAATGTATTAAAATCGTTAACAAAATAACATGCGTAAACTTAAAACATACATATGCATATATGTATACAGAGTGAGTTGTTACATGAAAAATTACTTACCTCAGATACTGAATGAATAACAATGACAATTCTCAAATCCTTAAGATATTCCTGAACCTCCTGAATATTCCGTAATAACTTGAAAAATTACGGAAGTAAGGAAAACACGTCCGTACGGGTTCACGTTATCGCAGAAAAGAACAACATATAGCGCAGAGAAAAACAAAATAGCCGCGTTGGCCGTTGGCAGGAGACTTTCCGTTATTATGGCGGATTTACACTGCACGAACTTCTCCATAAAGGCTGCGTTCGGAAACTTCACCCGGGTACACACGGGTATACTCCCTTCTCCTTCTAACTCGCTAAGATAGAAAGAGAAAGGAACATACTCGTGTGCACTCGGGTGACGTTTCCGAACGCAGCCTAAAGGCGGCATAAGGTGTAACCAGCACAGTTGACCAATCAGAATTAGATCGCGTTTTCAACTTGCCAATTGGCAACGTGGGCTATCACATCCCGTCTGGCCGCGCTTGCGTCGATTGCGCGCGCCAAAATACAGTAAGGTTATATTATTTAAAAAATGTTATTACTTTAGTTAATTAATTATAAAAATAATAATTAATCCTTAAGGTGCATACACAGGTCTACGGTGTTCGAGCTATTGTGATACGTGGGTTTGTCACGTTTTAGGACCCAATTTAAACAGCAACCCACAAACTCTCACTATTAGAATCAATTAAGAATAATAAATATTATCATTGCTAAATTAATTTAAAATTATATAGAATAATAATTTAAAAAATGTTATTACTGCAATTAATTAATTAATTATAAAAATAATTAGAATTAATCCTTAAGGTGCATACATGGGTCTACGATGTCCGAGCTATAAAGTGATATCTACTCGTATATAACAATAAAACTTGCAAGCCTGTCAGATTAAATAAACAATGTTTATCAAAATGACTATAAAATTGTAATGTATAAACTATAATGTAGACAGATGTTTCATGAATTTTTTTTAGATATTTTTTAAAGTACTTTAAGCAATATGGGGAAAATAGCGTTGAACGTGACAGACCCACGTATGCATCATTTAGAAGGTACCGAAAAAACGTATGCACATTAATTATATAAGGGTTATAAGTATTTTAAATTTCCATAAACTTTTTAATTAATCAACTGCAATTGGCTATCATCGCGTCATGAAAATTCGACATTTCGACCATGGGTTTTGGTCTTTCTAAATTGATGTAAACTTAAAGCTTTTATATATATAAGCTTATTCGTATTTAAATAATTTAATTATATATAATAAATTTGCAAAAAAGTATAAATTTTAGATTTCAATACATGCTAAGTACGCTGTACTGGTATGGTGCAGTTCCTATTGCGCATATAAACCGAACAGTACGCAGTACAGGTACGATGATGGTACCAGAATGGTACGCTGTATCAGTATCATGTATCCTTTTTGTACTGGTACTGTACAGCTACACCATACGCTGACATCTCGTGGCAATACAGTAACAATACGGTAGCAGTATCTTGTGCGGGAATCGCACGCTTGGTTATCTGGGAACCTGTGTCTGCAACGCTATTACCGTTCCGTCGATAATAAGGTATTCGGTCCTATTGGTAGTACAGTGATTCAAGAACTCTTGAACGGGAACTTAATGATTGTGATTGTTGTAATAAGCAATTCATATTTTGCGTTCGTTGGACTCATGTGCTATTTAAAGTTTCGTGTATCGCCGCACCGCATGTATTTGTCACGTGCTCTAGAACTGCTTAGCGCGTGCTTTTGTTGCGTGTGCTTTTGGGGAAGGGAAGGTCTTCTGCCTCACTCGTTGTAACGCTCTCTGACGAACCGTTTGCTCTGAATAAACGCACGAGTATCTACCTACTGCTTGTCTCATCATTATCCTGCCTGTATCGTCGGTTATTTATTAATTAACAACAGGTTATTGGCCCGGACGCTGACGACGCATACAGGAGACTATAAAGAACAGAGAGAAAAAGGTGAGAGGTAATGAGAACGGAAAACTGCGAGTGAAGACTTTGTGTAAGCTGCTAGTGGACGTGACGCTGGTGCTGAAATATGGCTGTGACCAAGGTGTATCACGTTTACCGCTTCAATGGACAGAACTATCAACTCTGGAAACGTCAGATGGGGATATACAAGCGGGAGAACAAACTCCGAAAGTATATTGATGGATCGACGCCGCGGCCGACAGCCACCGCGGATATCGCCGCATGGGAACAGAAGAATGCAGAGGCGCAGGCCTTCCTCATGCGCGGTATTGAGCTGGATCAACTCCGTTATCTGACGGACTGCAGTACAGCTGCTGAAATGTGGGGACGTCTCAAAACTATCCATGCAGAGAAGAGTGATCAGTCGGTTCAGGTATTGTTAAATCAATTTATAAACGCGAAGATGGATCCGGATGAAAAATGGCGGATTACATCGCGAAGATTGTTTCGCTCGCTCAACGTTTAAAGGACATGGATATGGAGCACAAGGAGGCGGTCGTCATTGCTAAAATTATTTCTAGTTTGTCCGAAAAATACGATAATGTTCGCACGGCGTGGTATGCGGTTCCGCGTAACGATCAAAAATTAGATAAGTTAACCGATCATTTGATAAACGAAGAGTCGTTGTTGAATATGCGTAGTCGAGATGTAAACACGAGCAACGAACAAAAAGTGTATTCTGCGCGTGGCAAACGGAGCAATGTAAATAGAAAGTCGTCCGGCACGAGTTCTGTGAATGATGCGAAGCGTGGATGTTGTCATTTCTGTAAGAAACCGGGCTCGTGATTGTTTTAAAAAAAGAAAGCATTTAGAGAAAAAAGGTAAAGACAAAAATTACTCTCATGTTAAAGTACTCATGAAAAAGTACAAAAAGATAAAAGTGACAATGCTGAACTGTTTAATATCGAATGTTTAACTGTAAATGAATTAAATGCACGTGACATGTGGTACGCAGATTCGGCTGCGACGGAACATTTGTGTATAAGGCGAGATTGGTTTAAGAAATTAAATTCTTTTCAAAACCATGAGCATAAAGTTTGCGTTGGTAATGGTAACCTTGTTGTTGCTGTAGGTGTAGGTGACATTGATGTTAAAGTTAAGCGTTCCGATGGTACATTTAATACATACACTATTTGTGATGTGTGGTACGTGCCTGAAATAAAGAAAAATTTGCTTTCAATTAGCCGTACGTCGGAAAAAGGTATGAGAGTAATTTTTGAAGAAGCCGGAAAAAGAGTTATATTTTATAAAAACAATAAGTTTATTGTAGATGGCTTTAGAGAAGATGAAAAACTGTATGAACTTAATTTCTGGCCTGTTTGTAAATATAATGAAGCAATTGTTAGTACTAGCAGTTCACTGATGGAGTGGCATGAAAAATTAGGCCACGTTAACTTTCAGACTCTAAAACAAATGATTTCAAACTGTTCGGTGAATGATTTAAAGGTTTTTAATTAAGATAAAGAGAATCCGTTTTGCGAAAGGTGCGTTCTAGGCAAACAGCATAGAAATCTTTTTCCAAAAAATGAGGCTATTAGAGCTAAAAAGGCGGGAGAATTGTTTCATGCTGATCTCTGCGGAAAAATGAGTCAAAGTTCTATTGGCGGAGCAAATTATTTTCTTTTGTTAATGATTTTTCTAAATACTGTTTCGTTTACTTTGTTAAAGAAAAATCTCATGTTTTGGAAGCTTTGCAAAAATTCTATGCTGATGTTAGAGCTGATAATTGTAATGTAAATTTAATGAAAATTAGAACTGATTGTAGTAAAGAATTTTGTAACAAAGGTGTCAAAAAGTTTCTGCTGTCTAAAGGGATATAACACGAACTGACCATACCTCGCGCTTCTGAACAAAACGGGTATATTGAGAGACAAAATAGAACCGTAGTTGAATCAGCTAAAAGTTTGTTACACACAAGAAAACTACCGCTATACTTATGGGCTGAAGCTACTGCTACTGCAGTGTACCTTAAAAATAGAACTGCAACGAATACTTTGAATGGCAAAACTCCATATGAAATGTGGTTTGAAGAAAAACCTTCTGTTAGTCACCTAAAAATTTTTGGCAGTACATGCTACGTTCACATTCCCAAGGACCAAAGAAGCAAGTGAGAGATGAACTCTACGAAGATGATGCTGATAAAGCTATAGTGACGGAAATAAAGCTTATAAAGTGTATGATCCAGCCCTTCGGAAATGCTACGTAAGAAGAGATGTGGTGTTTGATGAACGACCTCCCTCAGATGATGTGGTAGTTATCGGCAATGACAAAAACGATGTCGATAACGTGAAACAAGGTGATTCTGAGTACACTGACGAGCTGAAAGAGTCGTTGAAGAGAAATCCAAGAGCTCCTATCCCAAGGGAGCCCTACCCACTTAGACTAAGAATACCTTCTACGTCAGATAACAAGGATTTGGCTGACTTAAAATTGCTGAAGCTCTGTTCACAACTTGTGAGCCATAGACTCTGAAAGAAGCTGTAGAAGCTGAGGATGCGGCTGAATGGATAAGGGCTATGCATGAAGAATTGGATTCACTTGAAGAAAACGAGACATGGGAGCTTGTTAAAAGGCAGAAGACCAGAATGTAATTTCGAATCGTTGGATATTTAAGAGAAAATACACTGCGGATGGTGAAGTAGAAAAATACAAGGCTTGCCTGGTCATAAGAGGATTCTCTCAAAAAGAAGGAATAAATTATAAAGAAATTTTTGCACCAGTTGTAAAATATAATACAGTAAGAACAGTTCTGTCTATGGTTGCTGTTGATGATCTAAAAATGATTCAATTTGATGTAAAGACTGCCTTTCTTTACGGAGATCTTGAAAAGACAATCTTTATGGAACAACCCTTTGGCTTTGAAGTTGATGATCGAGTCTGCATGTTGAAGAAAAGTCTTTACGGACTCAAACAGGCACCAAGATAGTGGAATAAGAAAATAAATACGTTCTTCCTCGATTATGGTTTAATTCAGTCTGAATCGGATGCGTGTCTATATTATATAATAATCGATGACGTTAGACTGTATGTAATATTATATGTAGATGATGGAATTATTTGTAGTGACAATGTCGCAAAAATGACTTACTTAGTAAGTTAAGTTCAGCTTTTAAGATTAAAATCTCTGAAGCTGAGTTTTTTGTTGGAATGCAGATAAAAAGAGACAGAAAGTTGAGAAATTTGAAAATGTTTCAAACTGCGTATACTAAAAGAATCTTGAGTAAGTTTAATCACGAAAACTGTATGTCTCTCTCTATCCCAGCTGATCCTAGTATTAAAGTTTCTTAAAACCGATGTAAATAATAGTGTTAAGCGTAACTTTCCGTATAGAGAAGCTCACTTATGTTTTTAATGGTTGCAACTAGGCCTGATTTAGGGTTGCAACTAGGCCTATATTGTAAGTGTTTTGAGTCAATTTTCTGAAATGCCTGATGAAAGCCACTAGAATGGGGTAAAGCGTATCTTCCGGTACTTAAAAGGAACAATTGATCATGGCATTGTTTTCGGTCAGTTCAAAGATAACAATCTTGTGGCATACAGTAACTCTGATTGGGCAGGCGATGTGAATACTAGGAAAAGTACAACTGGATGGTTGTGTTTGTTAAATGGAGGATCAGTAGCGTGGTTATCGCGAAAACAGTCCAGTATCGCACTTTCTGCCATTGAGGCTGAATTTATAGCTTTGTGCTCCGTAACCAAGGAGGTTACTTGGTTAAAAAGATTGATTAACGAGTTAGGTTGTACACAAAAATTACCTACTACTGTTTACTGTGATAACCAGGCTGCTATCAGTTTAGTTAAAAATCCTACTGCATCAAGGCGATCAAAGCATATTGAAACGCAATATTATTATACATGTGATAAACAAAGATCACAGAAAATTAATGTAGTCTATATACCAACAGATCAACATTTGGCTGATTCGCTCACTAAAGCGTTGTGTAAACTAAAATTGGTCAATCTCATGAATCAATGCGGTATGAAGGATATGAGCTAAATGCGTAATTTCTTTTGTTTATGAAAATTATGTTTTTTTGTGTATGAATAAAAAATTGAAAACTGTAATGGAATATGAATTGAATGGGAGTGTTGTAATAAGCAATTCATATTTTGCGTTCGTTGGACTCATGTGCTATTCGAAGTTTCGAGTATCGCCGCACCGCATGTATTTGTCACGTGCTCTAGAACTGCTTAGCGCGTGCTTTTGGTGCTCGAGGTGCGTGTGCTTTTGGGGAAAGGAAGGTTTTCTGCCTCACTCGTTGCAACGCTCTCTGACGAACCGTTCGCTCTGAATAACCGCACGAGTATCTACCTACTGCTTGTCTCATCACTATCCTGACTGTATCGTCGGTTATTTATTAATTAACAACAGTGACAATTGGCACTTTGATGTCCCTTTCTTCAGTCTTTATGAACTTATGTTGGAACACTATCGCGTTCAATATTCCTATCGACATTGTTCATGCGTGTTATCGACGCATGTGCAAGTGCTCCTTCGAAGATTGTGGCGTGATCTACCACTCTTCAATAGTGCAAAAGTGATCAAACGTGGATCAATTCGAGCAAACCAAACGCGATCTATTGGAGCTGTCCGACCAAGTCGCTACCGTGGGTGAGTTTTTCACATGGGCGCTGCAATGCGCGGAATTCTTCGAGCAGCTCGAGACACGCAGTAGTGCCAAACGTTTGCGGCTCTCGATCGAGAAGGAACAATCGTTGGTTGCCAGAATCGCGCAACTCGAGGGTGCGAAGTTGCGATTGAAAAGACAATTTATTCATAGCGGTGGTGATTATGCGAACGCCGGTAACAATGGTGACACGCGCGCGGCAGAACTCGTATGGCGAGAAATCTGTTGTGCCGTCGACTGGGATAGTGCCGGCACAGGATTCGGATATTTCGGGTCGGAGAATGAAGCTCGTCGCAACGTGTAAAATTATCAGTTGAATATATTTGATTTGCCCAAAGTTACAATAATCCCCTTTATTTCAAATCCCGGTACTCGCGTAACAGTAAACGATTTATAAGTATTGGAGTAGTGACCGTATGTTCTCAGACGCACGTCTCCGCTTTGATGTTAATTTGCGACTGCCCGCCGATCGTCGGATTCCGCGGTATTCATCCGCTTGCTGTTGCTAACTCGGGGGCTCCCGAGTTAGCGCTAGCCCTACGCGGTCAGCGTTTTTGATCGTGTCGCATTGCATCGGATGATCGGTCGTCCGATGCAATCGTCAGTCTTTTCGGCGGATGTGGATTTTTACGTTTGTCGCTAGGGTCGGATTTCGTATCGGAGGCACTTGGTGTTGCCAAGTGCATTAATTACTTTCTACATCGTTGTGCGCCCACAACAAATCGATGTCGCGTTCGAAACACGGATAATGACCGGTGCGGTAATTAATACAGACATATAGAACCGAGACAGTTTCAGGAAGACGCCTGCAGCGTAGTGTGCAAGCGAGTACAAAACATTATAAAAACACATAAATGTGTCAAAGTGAACACCGCGTTCAACGGGGAGTTTGTAGCCGGTGATAAACGTGCCAATAAGAGTCTATGTACAAATAACAAAGAACTCTGTCCTACATCGATCATGCGCGAGTGGTACGTTTTCGAGCCCACATTAGCGTCCCTCGAGAAGTTCCAGGAACGCGACAGTGGGTGGGCGTTGACGCGAATCCTCAATTTGACAGTGAACGTCAACAGATACAATCCTTTGCGCGCGGGGTGTTACCTGAAGTTACCTCAAACTATTAAATTGAAGAACGCGGTGACCAATGTGCTGTCTATGGACAATGTGTTTTGCATGACGGCTGCTTTGCATCCAGCCGAAAGACATTCAGAACGGGAATCATCATATCCGCATTGTTCAACGGTACTGAATTTACGAGACATTGAGTTCCCAATGACGTTGAGTCAAATTAAACAGTTTAAACGACTCAACGATCCGTCAATGTCTATACCATCGAGGGACAGTCGAACGTTCTTCCAATACGGCTTACCGACCGCACGAGTGACAAACACGTCAATTTACTGTACGTGCAGGACCCACGGGACAACAATGTAGGATATTTTACGAGGATTAAAAATCTATCCCGCCTCGTGAGCTCACAATTGAGCAAGCACCATGTTCAGCAGTACATTTGTGATCGGTAAGTGTCTATATTTCTTTTAATAATATATATAAATTTATATTTTGTGTATAAAAAATTTTATAATATTTGTATGATTTTTTGCAGATGTCTTCACTACTTTAGTTCGAGCGACAAGTTGCAGTCTCACACGGCAGACTACCGAGAGGTAAACGACTGCGCCATCAGACTACCGAGCGAGGACAACAAGTGGCTGAGCTTCAAGAACCACAGCGGGAAAGAGCGACTTCCCTTCGTGGTGTATGCCGATCTGGAGTGCGTGCTGAAGAAGACACAACCGGAGACGGAGCACGCGTCATACGCCTATCGACATCATCGGGTATGGGATCGTAGTATAGGATACTACATACAGTGCTCGTACGATGAAACGTTATCGGCGTATCGATTTCGTCGCGATAATGACTGCGTCACGTGGTTCGCCGAGGAACTCAACGGATTGGCGCATCGCGTAAAGAACATCTTGTCAGACAATGTGTGCATGGTAGAGCTAACGCGAGACATTTCACAGAGCGGCGCAATGTCACATTTGCGAAAAACCGTTCGCGCCGGATGATAATCGCGTACGCGATCATTGCCACCTGATCGGGCGTTATAGAGGTCCAGCACATTCGACGTGCAATCTGAATTATAAGGATTCTTACTTTATTCCAGTCATTTTTCACAATCTATCGGGCTATGACGCACACTTTATTATCAAGGAGATAGCTGCCGCGTTTGAAGGCTTGATCGATGTACTACCTATAACAAAGGAAAAATACATCTCATTCACGAAGCACGTGAAAGACACCACCAAAAGATCAGATTCGCGATGCGATGATATAAAATTAATCATCGACTCGTATAAATTTCTGAGCGCAAGTCTCGCAAAATTGGCATCCTTCCTCGATAAGAATAAATTGAAAATTATACGTTCCTTTTCCGCGTTATCCGACGACGATTTCGAATTATTGACGCGAAAAGGTGTCTTTCCATACGAATACGTGGACAGCGTCGAAAAGCTGGAGGATACGTGTTTACCGCCGCGCGATTTATTTTACAGTTCCTTGACCGGTGACACCGTATCCGAGAGCGATTACGCGCACGCCGCGAATGTACGGCAGCGATTCTCCGTTCGAACCTTGGGCGAATACAGCGATCTATACCTGAAAACCGATGTCTTGCTGTTGGCCGACGTGTTTGAAAATTTCCGCGACAGCTAACTATGACTCTCTTAAGGGGGGACATATGTGTAGACCGCAAGAAAAATAGGTAAAATTCGAGAATTTTTATCTTGGAAACTATTAATTCGATTCGATTCGGTTTTTTTTTAGTTAATAGTATCTACATTGAGGCACGTTCACAAATTTTTTTAAGGGAATTCATTCCCTCGGAGCGCTGTTCTCGTGGCCGGCGTAAAATGTTTTCGCAGACACGGTTCACGGTTCCCAAGATTTCGCGCAGTCGGTTGATCTGAAACGTAAAATTGAAACTCCGTTACTCCGAAACTAGCAATACATAAAGCAATTTCCATCGGAAGCTTTTATTTAAAAATTTTTTTTACCGAAACGTCGACTGTTTGAACTCAAGATTCATTTTTCGACCAAAATTTTCGACTTTTGTAGTCTGATTAAAAAAAAACTAGTTGAGTAAAAAAAATCTCTCGATGGAAACGAGATAAACTATCGCAAAACATTGTGTGTAAATTTGAAGCAAATCGGTCCAGCCGTTCTCAAAATATTCTGGGAACCGACTTCGAAAAGTATGTTTTGAGATAATCGAGTTTAAAGTTTGGCAAAGAAATTACGTGTAAGAGATTATTTTTTTATTTACCGTTAATCAGCGATTCCAGGGCCATAAAGTAATCCCTCCGCAGCTGTCGCAGCATCCTCAGCAACAATTCGTGACTGTCTACGCTGAATTCTCCCTTCACAGGTCGCGTTGTGAGTTTTAATTTCGCCCATAACGCTCATCATAACGTCCACAATTTTTCGAATTTTAACATGAAATTTACACACAATATTCTTTATACTTCAAACTTTAAGAAAAGTGAAAAAAAATCAAATTTTTGAAAATTCTACACATATGTTCCCCCTTAAGGTAGCCAAATGCCTCTTCATCTAATTAGTGACGCGCATGAATGGATTAACGAGATTCCCACTGTCCCTATCTACTATCTAGTGAAACCACTGCCAAAAGAACGGGCTTGGAAAAATTAGCGGGGAAAGAAACCCTGTTAAGCTTGACTCTAGTCTGGCACAAGCGAGTCGCGAGTTACGGACTCGATCCCGCGTACTACTACACTTTACCAGGCTTTACGTGGGACGCCATGTTGAAACATACGTGTGTCAATTTCAAACTGCTGACCGACATTGACATGGTCATGTTTATCGAATATACGTGGTATTCGCGGCGGTCTGAGTCAGTGTTCAAACAGATACGCGCAGGCCAGCAACAAGTACATGCAGTCGTACGATTCATCGAAACCGTCGTCGTACCTAATGTACTTCGATGTCAACAACTTGTACGATTGGACGATGTGTCAGCCACTGCCCTACGCGGAGTTTTGATGAGTCAAAGACGTTTCGAATTTCGACTTTAGCGCGATCACTTTGGATTCGCCTACGGGCTATATTCTCGAGGTCGACCTAGAGTATCCGCAGGATAAACATGACGCGCACACTGACCTACCGTTCTGTCCGATGCGCGATAAACCGCCCGGCAAACGGCAGGACAAACTTCTCGCCGCACTGCACGAGCGTTATGTTATCCATTATCGCAATCTGCAGCAGTGCACGCGCCACAGCCTTGGCGTCACAAAAATCCATCGCGTATTGCAATTTGCTCAATCTGCGTGGCTCCGCGTTTACATCAAACTCAATACAAAATATAGAACACAGGCCAAAAATGAGTTCGAAAAAAATTTATATTAATTAACCCCTTCGTTGGCAGAGAGAATTCGACAAAAATTGCCCAAAATGGCAGGAAAATTTTTTATCCTAAAAATTTGTATCTTGGGGTTTTTGAGGGCGCTGATTACGAATCTGAACTTAAGATTCAAAAATTCAAAATGGTGGATCCAATATGGTGGACGAAAATACAAAAAACGGCTTGATTTGGATAAATCTTGGTACTTATGGGTTATTTAGGTTGCTGATTACGAATCTGAACTCAAAATTCAAAAATTCAAAATGGCGGATCTAATATGGCGGACAAAAATACAAAAAAACGAAAAAAAAACTAATAAAACTGCTGAAAAAAACTGATGAAACTTTATTTGAAGAAGTAAGTCCCCAACCAAACTTGGCTCAGTACTCAAGCTTCGTAAATTCTCGTAATTAAAATGTTTTCAAACTTTGAGAAATCTCAAAACTGGAATTCTTAAATCATTTAAAACAACATTGAGTACCAAGCTTCATACATTTCCACCTAATTTTTGTATTTTGCTCTATGTTATTGGATTCGCCATTTTGAATTCCTTCATTTTAAGTTCAGCTTCGTAATCAGCGACCCCAAAATCCACGAGTGGCAAATTTCATCCCAATCAAGTAATTTTTTGCATTTTTATCCGCCATTTTGGATTCGCCATTTTGAATTTGCAAATTTTGAATTCAGATTTGCAATCAGCGACCCCAAAAACCTCCGAGTGGAAAATTTCATCCTAATCAAGTAATTTTTTGCATTTTCATCCGTTATTTTGGATCTGCCATTTTGAATTTGCAAATTTTAAATTCAGATTCGTAATCAGCAACCCCAAAAACCCCCGTATAAGACTTGGATGCCAAATTGGAGCAAGTTAAATAGAAAAAAAAGGTTGACGCATTTTTGCGTCAATGCCACACAGGACACGGAATAATTTGACGCACTATTGCGTCAATGCCAACGAAGGGGTTAATGAATAACGCAGTTTCGGAAAAACGATGGAAAATGTACGCAATCACGTCGATGTAAAATTACTGACAAAGTGGGACGGACGATACAGCACGGAGGCAATAATCGCGTGACCGAATTTCCACAACAAGAGCGTGTTTTCGGAAAATTTGGTGGCCGTCGAGCTGCGCAAACTCGAGGTGAAATTCGACAAACCGATCTACGTCGGCATGTGCATCCTCGACATATCGAAGGTGTGCCTATACGAATTTTACCACAAGTACATAGCTCCCCTGTACCGCGACTCGTGTAGAATCATGTATACCGACTCGGACAGTCTGATTTATCATATCGAGTGCGACGACGCGTATGAGAACATGAAACGTGATGTAGCCAGGTTCGACACGAGTGATACTTATGGTATGCCTCTCGTGAATAAAAAAGTGCCGGGCCTGATGAAGGACGAAAATAACGGTGCCATTATGACCGAACGTTTCGTTGGACTTAGGGCGAAAATGTACGCCTTACGAGCCGATGGCAAAAAAGACTGTAAAAAAGCGAAAAGTGTCAAAAGCAACGTCATCGCGCGTACCATCACGTTCGACGACTACGCGCGGTGTCTGAACGATGAGATCGAAATGACTCGACCGCAGTCGTGCATAAGATCAAAAATGTAGATGTAGGCGAAACCACAAAGCGATCGCGCTAAAGTCAAAATTCGAAACGTCTTTGACTCATCGAAACTCCGCGTAGGACAGTGGCTGACACATCGTCCAACCGTACAAGTTGTTGACATCGAAGTACATTAGGTACGACGACGGTTTCGATGAATCGTACGACTGCATGTACTTGTTGGCCTGCTCGTATCTGTTTGAACACTGACTCAGACCGCCGCGAATACCACGTTCGATAAACATGACCATGTCAATGTCGGTCAGCAGTTCGAAATTGACACACGTATGTTTCAACATGGCGTCCCACGTAAAGCCTGGTAAAGTGTAGTAGTACGCGGGATCGAGTCCGTAACTCGCGACTCGCTTGTGCCAGACTAGAGTCAAGCTGAACAGGGTCTTCTTTCCCCACTAATTTTTCCAAGCCCGTTCCCTTGGCAGTGGTTTCGCTAGACAGTAGATAGGGACAGTGGGAATCTCGTTAATCCATTCATGCGCGTCACTAATTAGATGAAAAAGCATTTGGCTACCTTAAGAGAGTCATAGTTAGCTGTCGCGGAAATTTTCAAACACGTCGGCCAACAACAAGACATCGGTTTTCAGGTATAGATCGCTGTATTTTCGAACGGAGAATCGCTGCCATACATTCGCGGCGTGCGCGTAATCGCTTTCGGATACGGTGTCATCGGTCAAGGAACTGTAAAATAAATCGCGCGGCGGTAAACACGTATCCTCCAGCTTTTCGACGCTGTCCACGTATTCGTATGGAAAGACACCTTTTTGCGTCAATGATTCGAAATCGTCGTCGGATAACGCGGAAAATTTGGAACGTATAATTTTCAATTTATTTTTATCGAGGAAGGATGCCAATTTTGCGAGACTTGCACTCAGAAATTTATACGAGTCGATGAATCTTAATTTTATATCATCGCATCGCGAATCTGATCTTTCGGTGGTGTCTTTCACGTGCTTCGTGAATGAGATGTATTTTTCCTTTGTTATAGGTAGTACATCGATCAAGCCTTCAAACGCGGCAGCTATCTCCTTGATAATAAAGTGTGCGTCATAGATAGATTGTGAAAAATGACTGGAATAAAGTAAGAATCCTTATAATTCAGATTGCACGTCGAATGTGCTGGACCTCTATAACGCCCGATCAAGTGGCAATGATCGCGTACGCGATTATCATCCGGCGCGAACGGTTTTTCGCAAATGTGACATTGCGCCGCTCTGTGAAATGTCTCGCGTTAGCTCTACCATGCACACATTGTCTGACAAGATGTTCTTTACGCGATGCGCCAATCCGTTGAGTTCCTCGGCGAACCACGCGACGCAGTCATTATCGCGACAAAATCGATACGCCGATAACGTTTCATCGTACGAGCACTGTATGTAGTATCCTATACTACGATCCCATACCCGATGATGTTGATAGGCGTATGACGCGTGTTCCGTCTCCGGTTGTGTCTTCTTCAGCACGCACTCCAGATCGGCATACACCACGAAGGGAAGTTGCTCTTTCCTGCTGTGGTTCTTGAAGCTCAGCCACTTGTTGTCCTCGCTCGGTAGTCTGATGGCGCAGTCGTTTATCTCTCGGCAGTCTGCCGTGTGAAACTGCAACTTGTCGCTCGAACTAAAGTAGTGAAGACATCTGCAAAAAAAACATACAAATATTATAAATTTTTTTATACACAAAATATAAATTTATATATATTATTAAAAAAAATTGCGACGACGCCGGCTACCACCGGTCTTGCATGCCGCGAGAAAGCGCGCCGTCGAATTATTACTAAATCTTTCAAATCGCGGAAAGTAATTATTAGTCCAGACATAAACGATAGCTCGGCCGAATATTTTCACTAAAGCTCGATATGGGCGCCAGGTGCGAATACGCGCACCACGTTACTCTAACTCTAACGCTAATACTTAAACGCAAAATATCTCAGGTGTGAGTTTCTTGTGACTTTAGATCGCTGTTAGATCTCGGAGGGGAGGAAGAGGGAGCGCAACGCAATTAGCATACACAAATAACAAGAATAACAAATGTGATGTATTTGAAAGAAAAAGTTACTTTAGAATATAAATTACTTCAGAATTCGGTGAATTACAAAGGTTACTCCAAAGTCAAGTTACATCGGAATAAATCGGTGAATTACAACGGTTGCTTCAGAATATCAATTACTTCGGAATGATTCGGCAGATTGCCAAGATTACTTCTCGAATCTAAGACGCAATTACACGAACGCAATACACAATACGCGATACACGAACGCAATACACGAAACGCGATACATGAGCGCAATACACGAAACCTACGCGCGGCGACTTCCCAACTGCCGTACGTTTCCAGTTGGTCGTCCCGAAATGACCATCGCAACGTCTCGCTAATGGTCCCGTAATGGCTAGACGCGGCGTCCCGCGAAAAGCCCCGACACGATACAGGTGCCTCGCGCCCCTGGATCTGATTACGCGAACCGTACTCCTCCGTTCTGCGACATGCTATCCGATAGCGCGAAGGACACCTCGCCAACGATACTCTATATCCAATGCGGACGACGCCCGGCACGTCACGACGTGATCACGTGGAGCCCACGGCCCCACGACGATGCGGTGTCTGGCCCGTGCGAAGGGCTCTCCGCCGACTCTAGCACGAAGGAGGACTCAATTACACACAACGCAATTACACCAAACGCGAATACACGAACGCGAAACGCTAATACACAAACGAACTCTACAACGGATTACGCGGTGACTGTCGGCCGCGTGCGACTCTTCGGGCAGGGCGATTACGTATTACTCTGCCGGCCGGGCCCTCCGCCAGTATTCCACTCGATAAACGCGGAACGACTCGTTAATGCAGAACGATACTCTAACGCCAGACAGACAAAGCGACAAGATACTCTAACGCGGAACGATATTACTCGGGAACATGCTTCCCGCGACTCTACGCGATTCTCGGAAGGGCCTCGACCGCCAGAAGTATCTTACTTGTACCTAGTCACGGATTACGAGATGCTCGAGTAGTGGCCTTACAAAGTCCGCAAGTTCGGCAGCCGGTCCTCCCGGGATGTCGTCTTTCGCCACGCCGACACGACAGTGATCCTCTCAATCCTCTGACCCAGCGGGACCACGCTGGGCCCGCGCGCCTGCGCGCCGTGCTTGCAAGCCCGACCGCCGGTAGACCCTCTGCGAAAACGGCGCTCGACTTTCCGCCCCTATCGGCGCTTCCTTTGATTCCGTCGCCCGCCGGGGGTATTTTCGAATATGCTGGGTCCGGCTGTCCAAGCTGCGACCTCCGAGCCGGTTTCGACTGCCAGGCTGGCCAGGCCAAGGCAGATCGACCGGCGGCAATGCCCCGTGGCGAGTTCCTCTGATGGGCCCATTCCGGCGTCGTTGGCTGATGCGTTCGCCCTGCGAAACGCTCCAAGCTGTATCGGCAAAGGGCCCAGACGTGGCCCGCGCGCCGGCCAACTTCTCCGAAGAACGCCTCCTGTATTTCCCGCGGCGCGACTAATGTCGTTACAATGTTTCCCGGCCATCTACTCGGCATCTGAAATTCTCGCAAAAGAAATATAATTTCTACCGAATTCCAACGCTGTCGCCCCGCCCCGCTCCGGCGGAGGCGACATCCTGGACGTTCCCTTCGGCCGAGCTACCGTCTGGACAGGGGACGTGACTATGTCACGTCACAAAATATAGACACTCACCGATCACAAATGTACTTCTGAACATGGTGCTTGCTCAATTGTGAGCTCACGAGGCGGGATAGATTCTTAATCCACGCAAAATGTCCTACATTGTTGTCCCGTGGGTCTTGCACGTACAGTAAATTGACGTGTTTGTCACTCGTGCGGTCGGTAAGCCGTATTGGAAGAACGTTCGACTGTCCCTCGATGGTATAGACATTGACGGATCGTTGAGTCGTTTAAACTGTTTAATTTGACTCAACGTCATTGGGAACTCAATGTCTCGCAAATTCAGTACCGTTGAACAATGCGGATATGATGATTCCCGTTCTGAACGTCTTTCGGCTGGATGCAGAGCAGCCGTCATGCAAACACATTGTCCATAGACAGCACATTGGTCACCGCGTTCTTTAATTTAATATTTTGAGGCAACTTCAGGTGACACCCCGCGCGCAAAAGATTGTATCTGTTGTCGTTCACTGTCAAATTGAGGATTCGCGTCAACGCCCACCCACTGTCGCGTTCCTGGAACTTCTCGAGGGACGCTAATGTGGGCTCGAAAACGTACCACTCGCGCAAGATCGATGTACGACAGAGTTCTTTGTTATTTGTACATAGACTCTTATTGGCACGTTTATCACCGGCTACAAACTCCCCGTTGAACGCGGTGTTCACTTTGACACATTTATGTGTTTTTATAATGTTTTGTACTCGCTTGCACATTACGCTGCAGGCATCTTCCAGAAATTGTCGCGGTTCTATATGTCTGTATTAATTACCGCACCGGTCATTATCCGCGTTTCGAACGCGACATCGATTTCTCGCCATACGAGTTCTGCCGCGCGCGTGTCACCATTGTTACCGGCGTTCGCATAATCACCACCGCTATGAATAAATTGTCTTTTCAATCGTAACTTCGCACCCTCGAGTTGCGCGATTCTGGCAACCAACGATTGTTCCTTCTCGATCGAGAGCCGCGAACGTTTGGCACTACTGCGTGTCTCGAGCTGCTCGACGAATTCCGCGCATTGCAGCGCCCATGTGAAAAACTCACCCACGGTAGCGACTTGGTCGGACAGCTCCAATACATCGCGTTCGGTTTGCTCGAATTGATCCACGTTTGATCACTTTTGCACTATTGAAGAGTGGTAGATCACGCCACAATCTTCGAAGGAGCACTTGCACATGCGTCGATAACACGCATGAACAATGTCGATAGGAATATTGAACGCGATAGTGTTCCAACATAAGTTCATAAAGACTGAAGAAAGGGACATCAAAGTGCCAATTATCACAATAATTAATTTCACTTCAAGAGTTCATTGAATCACTGTACCAATAGGATCGAATACCTTATTATCGACGGAACGGTAATAGCGTTGCAGACACAGGTTGTCCATCACCACCAATTCGACGCATTTCCCACTGCCACTTCCCAATAGCGATACTCCTCATACTCTTACCTAAAGTCAAGTTTATTGTAAAAGGAGTCATCACAGATAAAGCTAGACGAGTTTCATATTCTTTTTCCTCGTTCCGCACCTGTATGTACATTTTCCATCTTGTGTTAACAAACCAGTTATAAGAATACTCGGTATCCTCGATAACAACTCCTTGTCTAACGATACGTTTATCGGTTCCGCGTATCCCGAGTTCGCGATCGCGAACGAACTGCACCAGTGATTTTCGTTGCACATCCGTCGAATTTTCTCCTCGATCTTCTTCTTCGCGCAAAGCACTGGCGATATCTATACTATTATTATAAAAGAGACAGAGTTTGTCGGTTTGATTGTTTGCGTTCGATGATCTCGGAAACCAATGGACCGAGTATTACCAAACGTATATGAAATAGGGGTAGAATTTCCCGGGGAGTGTTATAGGGTGTATAGTTTTTTGTTACCGATTTTCTGGAAACCGGTTTATCTAATTTCTTCAATTTTTCGGGAAATAATTGACGGAATCTCAAAGTATTGTATATAAAACGGGTAGAATTTCCCGGGGAGTGCCATTAGGTGTATAATTTTTTGTTACCGATTTTTTTGGAAGCCGGTACCAAAATTTTATTTTTTTTTATTTTCCAATTTTTCGGGAAATAATTGACCGAATCTTAAAGAATTGTATATAAAACAGGGTAGAATTTCCTAATAAAAAGGTTACCGATTTCTGTCTAAAAAAATCTACGTAATTCTGATTTCTGCAAATTTTGAGATATCGAGTTAATTTTTTTTTATGGATAGAATATTATTATATTAAATTTCGAGAATCGGTGAATGGGTTACCGATTTTTGCTTAAAAAATGTGTAAGATTTTTGCTTAAAAAAAAGTGTGTAAGTTATACATGTCATATTTGTCATCTTATATAGAGTATCATTAAAGGAAGGTTGTTTTGAATTTGATGAGGATTGATAGAGGGGTTACCGATTTCTGCTTAAAAAATGTATAAGTTATTTGATTGATACAGTATTATTTAAGGATGTTATTGAATTTGGCGAGAATTGGTGAAGGGGTTACCGATTTCTGACATATAGTATGACAAATGATATATGTATAATATGTGAAACCAGCAGCTTATAATGACAAGAGAGTGAATTGATAGCAGGTCAGCTTAGTAATTTCAATAGTTTTTATGTAAATCAATACATCAAATTTCGTACTGATTATATTGATTTTCTTAGTACATGAGAAACGTCATTTGTCAGCTACACGTTTTATATAAATGCTTTGCATTTCGAGACATTTCGTGTTTTTGTAAGACAATTTAGAAATTATTATGAAATTATTGTCGGCTATGCGAACAGTATAGAAAAAAATAAAGTGAATAATAAATTCAAGTATTTCTATTCAAACTGAGTAAAGTGTTGCGGTAAAGCTCTTTCGACATGTGATGTTCTTGAGATTATTCATATTTAAAAAATAAGGAGAGAGAGAAATTTAAAAAAAAGCAATAAACATAGAAAATAAAAATATTAAAAAGGAAGAAAATAATGATTATAAAAAATGTAAGTATTTAATAAAAACAATTTTGGTTTTTTAAGAAATGTATGTACTCTCTGTCTCTTTATAAAACAATCAAACCAATAAACTCTGTCTCTAATAAGTGAAATATGTAATATTGAAAATTAAAAAATAGCAAATGCTACGCGTATGAGAGCCATGCATGTGAGGTCGCGAGCGAAGCCGCGGGGCATGCTAGTCATCTAATAAATGTTCACCATAGTAAAAATGTTCGAAGTACATAAAGCCATCGCTTTCATCGATTTCATCACTTTTATAGTCCGGTGACCACGAGCGATTATTGTCAAGCACCATTTCTTCTTGCTCACTGTTATTAATAAACAAAAATGTTCACGTCGCGAAAGCTAATGGTTTTTTCGTTGACATTCGCCGCAATCCTTAATCATCGGAGCGGAACCGTCGATGTGCGTTTGCTGCCACGGTTGATTGTAATGTTCGTTACAACGACGATAGATCTGAACCTCCAGATCCGCCTTTGTTTGCTCCGGAAGCTTGTCCCACACGTAATAAACGTGATCGCCGCACATTTGCACAGAACGGCTTTCGGCACGAATTGCAGCTGTTAAAATCGTGAATGTCCGAAGGTCTCGACAGCAGGACGAACATCTTTGCGACTGAGCGATAAAAGAATCTCTTTTACAGAGCACTTGCACGTAATAATGTTTAACCATAAAATAAATCGCGATACTTTTCGATCGATGTATCGCTCTCAAAGTCTTACTACTGCGGCTCGACGCGCTTCATTTCTCGTTACATACCCTTTGCTCTCTCTCTCGCTCCAACTAATTTTTAGAAAAATATTTTTCTTTGTCTCGCGTACTGCGTAGATAGATTGTTTAGTCTACGCGATAACACCCCCTTTTCCTAGAAAAATTTGTTTACGACGAACATGTTCCGACAGGTTCGATGCATCATCGAGTCGATCATCGCTGAATACTTTAATAACATAAAGAAAGCAGCTATAATATCTATTCGAGCCGTATATGCGACGTTCACCAAACTCCGGCTACATAAATTTACAATCAAATATCGCATACCGTAACATAGAAGCCAAGCGTCGATGTTCTAGCAGACGTCGGCGCTGTCCGGAAGTAATTGTAATAAGTTCCCGGGCACCTCCCAAATCAGCGCACGGTAGGCCACCCTTGGGGTTTTAGTGGGTAAGAATCCCACACTCCCCCCGACCTCTCCCCGGAGGGCGGGTCTTCCCTCTCCCACTAGAGGGGGCTGTCGGTCCTAGACCGGCAGTCGAAGATTTCCCCAAGTAAAAAAAAAAAAAAGACGTCGGCGCACGCCTTTGTAATGCGTGACGTATTGCGACTATCATTATATTTTTATACACCGCCATTATAATTTTCTCTGACGACTTCTCCGTTCTGCAACCGTCATTGAAGTCGCATCGAGTCCGCGCAAAGTGATATACGTGTTTCTTTACGAGTTTTTTGTACGAACGCGTTTTCGGACGTGTTCTGTGATTTTGTAATGCCTCCGCGCGAACCTTTTGTACCTAAAGGCATAGAAGACAGTGAAATTTGGGGAGGGGGGCGATGCTCCCCAGTTTGAAGACGCTATAGAGGCGTTTGATGGCGCTGCTCCCGTGCCCCGGCTTCCGTTTTTTGGCACGATATCCGTACCCGGCCGCGCGCGGGAGGACCTGTTCCGCCTGACGGGGGACTGACTTCTCTTCTTGGACGAGGCGCTGATTGCCTACGCGAACCGCCTAGTGACGCGCAACGCGTAGCGAGGGCTCCTGTTCGCCGCTCTGCTAAGGTAGGATTTTTTACGCGACCGCCACGCGGACTCTGCGGACCCCGCGGTGCGACCGCGACCGCGAACGCGGACCCCCTGCGCGGACCCGCGGACCCGCGGCGCGACCGTAAACACGAACGCGGACCCCTCGCGCGGACCCGCGCGGGTGAATCATCCCGGTGAGTCATCCCCGGTGAGTCATACACGTGGTATGCCAGGGTTACCCCCCCCTTCTCCTTGAAATCCGTTACTCCGCCCCCTCCCCCCTCCCCTCACCTCCGCGTTATCTCCTTGTAACCCAATACCCTTGTGCAACCCGATATCCCGCCTCCTTCCCCCTCTCTTCACCCTCCCCCCCCCCCGCGAAATCCGATACCTCCTCCCTCACCTTCCTCGGAGCCCCCGGGGTGAAACTCCCTTATTATAACTACTAATAAAAAATCTAATTCAACAAAGTTGTAAATTTCATTACCTTTCATTTAAAAAAAGCATCAAAATCGGTTTAAATTTCAGAAACACAGTTTCATTTGGCCTCACTATGCGCCGCCTGTCTTGCAACGTGACGGCAACCAACCTCCTTTAGATGTTAATACGGCTCTGTGATTGGTTTATGACATCTTAAGATTGTACTTAAGAAGCGGTTTTACATATAAGGTCCGATTATGAATACCGGCCTATGAGACGTTCTGTCATAAACGCATAATAGATTGACTCGCACTCTCGACCTTTCTGATTGGTCGGTGATAACCGCCAATGACAGGTTTAGAGAAAATGTCTGTACCGCAGAGACGAAGAAAATGGCCGTCACGCAGAGACAAAGAATGTGATTGGCTGAGACGCGCTTATGTGTGTCCGACATGTGTGTCCGTCATGTGTGTCTAGAAAACGCCGCCAGAGCGCGATACACGAATAGAAGTCGTCACAATTGGGATGATCCATTGTTGCGCTGCACACGTGAGGAGACATGTGAGTATTATGGTCGATTCAGACATAATTGTGCCATGCCCGTACCGTGACCGTACCATGACCGTTCCGTGCACGGACAAAAAGATTAGTCAATAAAAACAATAAGATTTACATAGAAATGTTTATATGCACCATGACCGTACCAATGCCGGCTCGTCCGTATTCATGGCTACACGGTCACCTTGATCGGCGACGTTATTTTTACAAATATGGCTTGCACGGTACGATGGTGTTTGAACACGTCTCTGATAAAACACAGAACGATTGGTAAAATACTATTGATATTAATAGTTGGTAAAATACTATTGATATTAATAGTATTTTACCAATCGTTCAGTGTTTTCATCGGAAACGCGTTCAAACGTCGTACTGTGCGAGCCGTATTTGTAAAAATAACATTGCCGATTATGGTGACCGTGTAGCCATGAATACGGACGAGCCGGCATTGGTACGGTCACGGTTACATATAAACATTTCTATGTAAATCTTATTGTCTTTATTGACTAATTTTTCTGTCCGTGCACGGTACAGTCACGGTATGGGTACGACACAGTTATGTCTAAATCGACTTTAATGCGTTTACTATCTTTTGTATTTTTTTAATACTATAAAACATTTACAAAATTTTTCACCGTTTCTTTATTAATGTATATATTGTGTATCAAACAGAGCAAAGAAAAAATAGATACGGGAAGAAGAGAAATGAACAGAAGGGATCGAGATGGATCGAGAGGAAGAGATCGAGACAGAGAGTAGAAGAAGAAAAAAGAAAGGAGAAAAAATATAGAGAGACAGAAACAGGAAGAAAGAAAAAGGGAGAGAAAGAAAAAGGAAGAAAAGGAAGCCAAAGAAAAAAAGTTAGTATATTGCTTTATTTTTAGATTATAAAATTACATATACAGGGTAACCTCTGCAACAAACTCTGAGGAACAATAAGTCGCGCAGAAAGGATCATTTTTTTGTCGAGCAACCCATGTTCTCTGACGCGTCGTTTAAGAACTCCGCGCAGACAGGTCTTAAATAACATTTATTACAATTATGAGTAATTATTTATTTATTGTTTCAAGTACACTTGCAAACAGTTTACAGAACGTTTAAAGTATCTATCCTGCATTCATGACACCATCGTAACATTGATGGTCGGACTCTATCGAACATTTGAGATCATGTTGCGACCAACTGTAGCGCAGAATACAATCAGGTTCAGGGTGGACACTTTGAAAACTTGTAAACTGTCTCAAATGTACTTGAAACAATAAATAAATAATACATCTCATAATTGTAATAAATGTCACCTAAGTCTTGTCTGCGCGGTTGTAGCTCCTAAACGATGCGTATAGGGGTTGTTTGACAAAAAATGATCCTTTCTGCGAGATCTATTGTTCCTCAGAGTTTGTTGAACAGGCCCTGAATCAATCTGTATAGTTATGGCAACAATTTATGTAATATTGTTTATTATTGGTTTACTTTAGTAATAAATATAAATGATTTAAGAAACGAGAGAGGAACAAAAAAGAAAGAGACACGAAGAAAAAGAAAAGAAAGAGGAGGACAGAGACTACAGGAAAGAAACAAGATGTAAGTTACATTTGTCACATTACAATTACTTAAAGAAAGGATGTAAAAGCCACCATTTTGTGCCCTTAACAGGAACCTGTAAAACACGCTTTGCTATCTTTTTTGAGGTTGAAAGAAGAAGGAAATAATTTTTCACCAGGAAATTGAGGGAAATATTTTAGAAGCGATAATAAATGTTTTTAAAATGTGTGTCAAAATAGCTGTGTTTGAGTGGTTTAACTACATTTCCATTTAATGAATTCTACAGCACGAAATTGTATAGAAATGTCTGTACATAAAACACGAGCGCATGCACCATTGCTTATATACACTTGTCATACCGTGTGTACAAAAATTTGGAAACGACCAATTATCTCAGAAAGCATTTTTTGGGGGGGGGGGGGAATGTTTGGGAAAAATGGGAAAAATTTGGAGGATTTAAAGGCGGCCAATAGACGATCTTATTAAATTATAGATCCGGGGACCATGTTGGGCCCAGTAGAGCTCAAGTAAATTTTTGTTTAAAAGGTTAAATTGCGTTCTTTCAAGTAGGTAAGCTAGGCCGGTTCTAAATGAGTTCGTGTGCGTGCGTGTATGTGTGATATCGCGTGTGTGCATACGTGTGTGTGTGTGTGTGTGTGTGTGTGTGTGTGTGTGTGTGTGTGTGTGATATCGGGTTACACACAGGTGTCTCGCGGATTTCGCGGCCAAGGGGGGGGGGGGGACCGCGTTTTCGACGCCGCGGGGGACGACCGCGTTTTCCGGCGCCGCGGGGAGGGGGGTACCGCGTTTTCGGGCGCCGCGTGCAACGGCCGCGTGACGTCACTCTTTCTCTCACGCGTTTTCGCTCGCGGTCTTGCTCCCAGCCTCCGTTCGCGTTCTCTTTCGCTCGCGTTCTCGCTCGCAGCCGGCCCCTGTTCGCGTTATCTCCTCCGTTCTCGCTCCCGGCTCCCGCTCGCGCGCGTCTTCTCGCTCCAGTCATTCATTAGAGTTAGATTATTTTATATTATTTTAAGTAATTTATTTATTGGAAATAAGAGGAAGAATATTTAACAATTTATACGAGACAAATGTGAGAAAACGTTTAACGATCGCGCGACGAGTGCGAATTCTTATCAAGAGTTACAGCTATGTAATTCTAAACCGCTCGCTCCAGTCATTCATTAGAGTTAGATTATTTTATATTATTTTAAGTAATTTATTTATTGGAAATAAGAGGAAGAATATTTAACAATTTATACGAGACAAATGTGAGAAAACGTTTAACGATCGCGCGACGAGTGCGAATTCTTATCAAGAGTTACAGCTATGTAATTCTAAACCGCTGACGGTGGACAAGGGAACGGCAGACAGAAGGAAAGATAATTTTAGATACAGTGATATGCATTTTAATATACATTTATTTATCATGTAGCGCATTATACATAATAGTATCTAAAGCGTAGACTAATAATTCACAATCAAAAGTATGTCCACAGAGGACATAGGTCCCGCGCTGATTCCAACATCCAAAAATTTGTATGCTGTCGATGTCATGGCAAATCTCCTTCCCAAAATACGTGGCGCGTGGTGGGGTTTATCAAAACTGAAAAAATACAAATATATTTATAAAAGTTTTTTTTGCACAAGTATATACGAAAATTATCGGTACTTACTCATTGTGCTGTTTCTCGCACGTTTCATCCTGAATCGGAACGTAGTAGTTCATAACCCACGTGGCGTATGTAATAACTCCAGATCGAATGCGATAAAAAACAGTGGCGGACCTCTTTTTATTTTGCACTCCCCTCCACATTGTAAACAGTAGTCGTTTCCAGCGGACCTCTTTTTATTTCGCACTCCCCTCCACATTGTAAACAGTAGTCGTTTCCAGCGGACCTCTTTTTTATTTTGCACTCCCCTCCAATAGGCAAATGTGACGTCAATGGTCTCCAGGTAATCATACGTGTTAATACTGTTGGTCCTTCATCATAATAAACACTACGAATCCCGCCCGTAATTGTGCCCCAACATGTACGAATGTATGCTACATCTGCAACTCTACCTTTATGCCAAATTTGCTCATGACAATGCGTGTGACACCATATGTTAGTGCGAGTGAGCACGTTTCGAAAACCGGCCTCTCTGCCACGAAGATTATGCACAATCGACGAGCAATAGCGTCCGTCTGTTCCCGCGTTGTCCATATTTTTTCACACAGTGTCAATGCCGTTTCAAACTCTCGACTGCGCGCTAGAATCCTCGCATACCATTTATACGTACACAAAAATGCGAATCTTGCAAATAGCGCCAATGTACGGCTGCTGCATGGTGACCACCACCACAATCCACATAAATGTGATTTCTTTGTCAAGAACATGATGAGATCACCTCATCGGGCAATAGCATCAAATATGATTTCTTCAAGACGTGTCTCGCGATGATTTCATCGAACACGTGCAAAACTGCAAATTTTGCATTTTTCTGGTCGATGTATGGCTGCTGCATTGATATAGATCAAATCACCGAAAGTCACGTTATTGTTTTCAAGACGTGTCTCACGATGATTTCATCGAACACGTGCAAAACTGCAAATTTGGCAATTTCGCATAAGTCAATGTACGGCTGCTGCATTGATATAGATCAAATCACCGAAAGTCTCGTTATTGTTTTCAAGACGTGTCTCACGATGATTTCATCGAACACGTGCAAAACTGCAAATTTTGCAAATAGCACCGATGTACGGCTGCTGAGATGAAATTAAATATGCTAGCAAACGATGTATCATTAGTAGGATATAAAATGACGAATCTGGGGGGATACGCTCAGTAGTCGAGAATTGGAAGTCGTGAGTACAATTGTGTAAGAAAGAAGATCGTGCAATAATATGGAGCAAGAGTTGTTGGAGCAATCCGCCCTTTTAAATTCGTGGGAAGAATTTACCGCGTGGGAGCAACGATGCGACGAGTTTATCGAATCGTTGGAAGAACAAAGCCGAATTAAACGGCCACGATTATCGATCGGTCTTAAACAGTCGTTGATTGCTTGTATCGCACGACTCGAAAGTCTGAAAGACTCGGTACGTCAACGTTTCGTGCATGTGGGTGCCGGATACAGTGCGAGTGAGACAGGACTCAGATGGCGCGAGATAGATACGGCTTTTGAAAGTCGTATACTGACCGGTGCGGTAATAAATTCGAAACACATCGACCCACGCCAATTTCTCAAAGATGCGAGAGACATTGTACTCATTCATGTGCGGAACGTCATGCAACGACACGACAATGTAAAGATAAACACAATGTTTAATGGTGAATTTGTTGCGGGTGACAAACGCGCGAATAAAAGTTTCGCTACGAGTAACAGCGAACTCTTTCGTACGTCCGATCTGCGCGAGTGGTACAAGCGACGCGTTATCGAGCCTACCCTGGCATCGCTGGAGGAATTCCAGGAACGTGATAGCGGATGGGCGTTGTCGCGTATACTGAATTTGACTGTTAACGTAAACAAGTACAATCCGTTGCACGCGGGGTGTCTTGTGGAAATACCGCGAGAAATTAAAAAGAAGAAGGCGGTGATAAACGTGCAATCAATGGACGATGCATGTTTCGCATGGTCAGTGACGGCTGCTCTGCATCCAGCCCAAATAAATGCAGACCTGGAATCGTCATATCCACATTACACGTCGGTGCTAAATCTTACAAACATTAAGTTTCCAATGACGTTGGATCAAATTAAAAATTTTGAAAATTACAACGACATCTCCATCAACGTGTACGGCATCAAGAAAAAAAACGAGGAACTTGCTATCGTGCCAATACGGCTCACCGACAGAAAGATGGACAGGCATGTAAATCTGCTGTACGTGCATGACGACAACGTGGGGCACTTTGCATGGATCAAGAACCTATCCCGTCTCGTGAGCTCGCAATTGAGTAAAAAAGAGCACAGGAAATACTTTTGCGATCGGTGAGTATACGTCCTAATAAGTAATAAAAATAAACCTTACTTATAAGATATATAAAAAATTTCATTATTTACAGATGTTTACACTATTTCTACACGAGCGAGAAATTGGAAGCCCACACCGTCGATTGTCTGGAGATGAACGACTGCGCGATCAAGTTACCGAGCGATAACGACAAGTGGTTGGCCTTTAAGAATCACAACAGGAAGGAACGAGTTCCGTTTATCATATACGCCGACCTGGAATGTACCCTGGAGAAGATGGAAGCTGATCCGGAAACGTCCAGGTACACGTATCAACATCATCGCGTGTTTAGCATAGGGTACTACGTGCGTTGCTCGTACGACGACTCGTTATCAATGTATCGGTTTCGTCGCGATAAGGATTGCGTTGCGTGGTTCGCCGAGGAGCTAAGACGTTTAGCTCACAATGTAAAGACAATCTTGTCCACTAATTTGCCCATGGCGGATTTCACGCGAGACGAGTGGGAAAAGTTTAACAGCGCAACGCACTGTCACGTGTGCGAAAAACCGTTCGAGCCAGACGACGTGCGAGTACGCGATCATTGTCATCTGACCGGTCAGTACAGAGGTCCCGCGCACTCAAACTGTAACTTAAATTATAAAGATTCGCATTGTATTCCGATAGTTTTTCATAATTTATCAGGCTACGACGCGCATTTTATTATAACGGAAATAGCAACAGCGTACGAAGGACATGTAGACTTACTCCCAATTACAAAAGAGAAATACATTTCGTTTACAAAAAACGTTAAAAGCACCGAAGATAAAGATAAGAAAACTTGCGTTAAATTGCGATTTATCGATTCGTACAAGTTTCTCACCGCTAGTCTCGACAAATTGGCATCTTATCTTAGCAAGGATAAACTGCGAATATTGCAACGCGAATTTTGTAAATTATCCGCAGAAAATTTTGATTTGTTGACACGAAAAGGCGTATTTCCGTACGAGTACATTGACTGCGTCGAAAAGTTGGAGGACTCGTGCTTACCGTCGCGCGACTCGTTTTACAGTTCATTGACAGGTGACACCGTATCAGAGAACGATTACGCGCACGCCGTCAACGTCTGGCAGCGGTTCTCCATTCGAACGCTCGGTGACTACAGCGATTTATATCTCAAAACCGATGTTTTGCTGTTGGCCGATATCTTTGAAAATTTTCGCGATAGCTGCGTCGCGAGTTATGGACTCGATCCCGCCTATTATTATACTCTACCGGGTTTTACGTGGGATGCTATGTTGAAGCATACACGTATCAATTTCGAATTGCTCACCGACATTGACATGGTCATGTTTATCGAACGCGGTATACGAGGCGGTTTGAGCCAATGTTCGAACAGATACGCGCTGGCCAACAACAAATACATGCAGTCGTATGATCCAGCGAAACCATCATCGTATCTGATGTATTTTGACGTAAACAACTTATACGGCTGGGCAATGTGTCAACCATTGCCATATGCAGATTTTCAATGGGTCGACGACGTAACCAATTTTAATGTTACGGATATCGCGTTGGATTCCTCGATAGGCTACATTCTCGAAGTCGACTTGGAGTATCCGCAACATCTTCACGACGCGCACACTGACCTACCGTTCTGCCCAACGCGCGATAAACCACCTGGTAAGCGGCAGAACAAGCTCCTCGCAACATTATACGATAAGAAACGTTATGTAATACATTATCGCAACCTGCAGCAGTGTACTCGTCACGGTCTTCGTATATCAAAGATTCACCGCATATTGAAATTCGCGCAATCTCCATGGCTTCGCGATTATATTGAACTAAATACGAAATTTAGAACATTGGCTAAGAATGATTTCGAGAAAAATTTATACAAATTGATGAACAACGCTGTGTTCGGCAAAACCATGGAGAATGTGCGGAATCACGTTGACGTGCGACTCGTGACTCATTGGGAGGGTAGATACGGCGCGGAGGCAATGATCGCGAAACCGAATTTTCATAGCCGAAGCGTTTTTTCGGAGAATTTAGTAGCGATAGAAATGCGAAAACTCGAGGTGAAGTTCGACAAACCAATCTACGTGGGTATGTGCATCCTCGATATATCCAAGACATGTTTGTACGAATTTCATCACGAGTATATGTTACCGTTGTATCGCGAAAAGTGTAAAGTCACGTACACTGATACTGACAGTCTCATTTATCACATCGAGTGCGACGATGTGTATGAGACCATGAAGCGCGACATTAATAGATTTGACACTAGCGATTACGCGGTCGATAATGCGTACGGTATCCCACTCGCCAATAAAAAAGTTCCGGGTTTGATGAAAGACGAAAACAACGGCGCGATAATGACTGAATTTGTCGGGCTTAGAGCAAAGATGTACGCTTTGCGAGTGAACGGTAAGAAAGATACGAAAAAGGCTAAAGGTGTTAAGAGTAACGTCGTAGCCAGGTCGATAACGTTCGACGATTACACGCGATGTCTGCGCGACGAAATTGAAATGACGCGACAGCAGGCTTGCATAAGATCCAAACAACACGAGGTGTACACCATGTCCGAAACGAAAATAGCACTAAGTCCGTACGATGATAAACGCTTCATTATACCCGGTTCTACCGAGACGTTGCCATGGGGGCATAATAAAATACCTTAAATATATATATATTGTAATTACATTTAGATATTTATGAAAATAAATGACTCATTTGTATGTATAATATGTTTTTATATTGTAATAAATTTTTTACAATACATTATTCTTGTGTATCCACGAATTGTGTGAATTATCAAATCCTAACCACTTTACATAAACCTCATCCCCCCTTTTGCGCAAAACTTTTTCAACGATTTGCCCATGGCGGATTTCACGCGAGACGAGTGGGAAAAGTTTAACAGCGCAACGCACTGTCACGTGTGCGAAAAACCGTTCGAGCCAGATGAGCCAGACAACGTGCGAGTACGCGATCATTGTCATCTGACCGGTCAGTACAGAGGTCCCGCGCACTCAAACTGTAACTTAAATTATAAAGATTCGCATTGTATTCCGATAGTTTTTCATAATTTATCAGGCTACGACGCGCATTTTATTATAACGGAAATAGCAACAGCGTACGAAGGACATGTAGATTTACTCCCAATTACAAAAGAGAAATACATTTCGTTTACGAAAAATGTTAAAAGCACCGAAGATAAAGATAAGAAAACTTGCGTTAAATTGCGATTTATCGATTCGTACAAGTTTCTCACCGCTAGTCTCGACAAATTGGCATCTTATCTTAGCAAGGATAAACTGCGAATATTGCAACGCGAATTTTGTAAATTATCCGCAGAAAATTTTGATTTGTTGACACGAAAAGGCGTAAATCTCATAAGAGATACATGTTATATACATGTTTAATAAAATGTTAGATTAATTAGTATTTCGGTTCTCCATTCGAACGCTCGGTGACTACAGCGATTTATATCTCAAAACCGATGTCTTGCTGTTGGCCGATATCTTTGAAAATTTTCGCGATAGCTGCGTTGCGAGTTATGGACTCGATCCAGCTTATTATTGTACTCTACCGGGTTTTACGTGGGATGCTATGTTGAAGCATACACGCATCAATTTCGAATTGCTCACCGACATTGACATGGTCATGTTTATCGAACGCGGTATACGCGACGGTTTGAGCCAATGTTCGAACAGATACGCGCTGGCCAACAACAAATACATGCAGTCGTATGATCCAGCGAAACCATCATCGTATCTGATGTATTTTGACGTAAACAACTTATACGGCTGGATATAACTGGACCAGTACTGGGTATAACTGGACCAGTACTGGGTATATAACTGGACCAGTACTGGGTATAACTGGACCAGTACTGGGTATATAACTGGACCAGTACTGGGTATAACTGGACCAGTACTGGTCCATTATACTATTAACAGAACGGCGTTTTATAGGGACGTGCCCAACCCTGTACATCCATAATCTTTATGCAGCTACTATATTGTACAGTCTCTATTGAAAACAATGAACAAAGACTCAAACTCGAATCGAGCTCAAAAAGTCAAAACAAAAGCAAAAACAAAATCAAAAATTCAAATAAAAAAATCAAAAGGAAACATCAACCAAAAACAAAATCAATAGTCAATAATCAGTCTCCATATTCGTCTCTTCTTGGCTCCTCATCTTCCGGGTTGGCCGCCTTCTGCTCTCGTCTCCCCCGTGATCTGCTGGGCTTCCTTCCTTCCTAATCTGCCTTAGTTTTGTGTCTCTCTTCTTCTGAATCCATTAGCAGGCTCTCCTCCAGCCTGTTTGAAATCTCGTCCTCCGCGGACATTTTTGGCCTTCCGCCGTCCCCCTCCCTCCTTTCCTTCCTCTTTTTCTTCTCCTCTCCTTCCTTGCGCCTCCTCTCAACTGTCTTGTCCTCGTCCATCTTTACCTTTAGTTTGCTCCCTACCCTCCTTCTTGCGTCCAAAACCCTCCATTTTTCCTCCTCACTTCCCAGCCTCACTAGCATCGTGATCCATTCACCCTCTCACCCCTATTAAGCTTACCTCCTTTGCCTCGATTCTTGTTTCAGGCCCTCCGAGAACAATTGCTTCACCTTCTCCTGGTTCGTTCCCTTTCCTGTCCATCTGCTCTTTTCCACCCTTATTACAATGTTTTTCTTCCTCCTCTCGGCATCATCTCTCCCCTCGTCGTCGGACCACCATGCCATATCCGCCAGTCTGCTCGTACTTTCCTCGCTGTCGTCCCTCTTCCTCTTCCCAGTACCCTGTTCCAACCTGCGTACCTTTCTTCTCAGGCTCTCTATTTCCTCTCTCTGGTCTTTTAGCTCCTCCTTCAACCCCCTTATCATATCGCTCGTCTGTTCCTTTATTAGCTTCTCCAACGTCTCTTTCTCCACCATCACCTTCGCTCTAAATTCCATCCTTTCCCTTCCTTTCCTTTCCTTTCCTTTCCTTCGCCGATCTTTTCTGCAATTAGAAGATTGTCTATTATCTCTGTCACGTACCTCCCTTTCCTTTTGTCTCTCCCCCGCCCCGCCTCATCTCCTCTATCGCCCTCATCCAGTCCTCCCCTTCTCCCTTTTCTCCCAGCACCCTCTCCACCACGTCCCGCCAGCTCTCTCCTCCCCAATTTTCCCATCTTGTACAGAATTCCCAGACATGCTCCCATGTCTCCTCCTCCCTCTCACATAACCTACACTTTCTGTCATTCTCCTCCCCCAGTATAATCCTTCCCTGATTTCGTTGCCTAACCTGAATCTTGCGATTCTACTCCATCTTGCCTCTTCCCATCCCTTCTTTAGATAATCCGGAATTCCGTCCTTCCTTATAAACCTATACCACCTATTATATCTCGAGTTCGCAATCCTTTCCAACCCTTCCTGTCTTTGCTTCATCTTCTCCCTATTTTCATTCTTCTTCTTCCACCTCCATCTCCCCTCCGTCTTCTATCCCGATTCCCTTCAAGTAGTCCTTTCTCTCCTGCTCCCCATTTGCCTATTATCTTTCCCCTCCTCCATCTCTCTTTCATTTCTTCCAGGCATTTCCTTGCTATTCCCCCTCCGTTGCCCTCTTCTAATTTCTTTTCAAACTTCCATGCTCTCTTGCTTGCTCTACTAACCTCTCATCTTCTCCCTATCCAGTTCGTCTATGACCATATATCCTGGTGTTCTCCAGTTTAATCCGAAAACCCCATCTGAGATATCTCTCGTGTATTCCTTCTACCTCCCTCCCTCCTTTCCCTCCATCCCCATATTTCGGGCCCCGTATCCCATCAACCGTCCAGGATCAGTGTGTCGTATAGCCAAACTCTTCTTTTCCAATCGTTTTTCCACATTCTCTTTCCTATCCCCCATACCTCTCTCATCACTCTTGCTGCCTTCCTTCTTCTTTCTTTAATGTGTGCGTCTTGTCCTCCGTTCGTCTTTAATGTATACCCCAGGTATTTAAATTCTTTGACTTCCTCCAGCTTCTTTCCCTTCCATCTCCAGTCATATTTCTTCTTTCTCCCTCCTCCCTTTCTAAATCTCATTATTTTTGTCTTCTCTATGCTTAGTGTTAAACCTTTCATGTCTAAATACCCCTCTAAGCCTACCTATCATGGATCTCATGTCCTGTTCCTCTTCTGCTAGCACTGCTATGTCGTCTGCATACATTAGTGTGTAATTTTCTCTCCTTTTAATCTTATACCCCCCCATCCTCCTTTTTTCATAAAGTCTTCTATGTCTGCTACTAATAGGTTAAATAGTATCGGGCTTAAGGGGCATCCCTGTCTTAGACCCTTCGCCGTCCAGAATGCTTCTCCTCTTTCATTTCCCCTTTTCACACTGCTTTTAGTTTCTCTTAGCACCTCCTCTACTCTGTCTATCAGCCCTTGCCTCACACCTCTTTCTTTCATCGCCTTAATTAGAACTTCCTTGTCTACTGAATCAAACGCTGCCTTTAGGTCTACAAATAGCACAGTCATCTTCCCCTTCTCACTTCCCAGCTGTCTGGTTTATCAGGTAGTTTAGTGCAAATATTTGATCTATCGTCCCCATTCCTTTCTAAATCCTGCTTGGTTGTCTGGGATCAAATTCATCATTTCTACTTCCTTCCTTATCCTTTCCGCTAAAACCGCTGTGTATATCTTATACATTGAAGACATGATCGTTATCCCTCTGTAATCCTTTACCTCTCGTCCCTCTCCTTTTTTTAATATTGGGAATATCTCTCCTTCCTTCCAATGTTCAGGCCATCCTTCCCCCCTCCACACCCGTTTACATATTTCCCATACCCATCTCACCATCTCGTCTCCTCCAAACTTCCATACCTCATTCGGAATCCCGTCCGCGCCGATTGCCTTCTCTGTTTTCAGTTTCTTTACTACATTTCTTACCTCCTCAAGATCAATCTCTTCCTCTTCATGTCTGGTCCCTCCTCCTTCTCCTTTCACTACCCTGTTCTCCGTCCCCCCCATTAGTTCCATAAAGTATTCCTTCCAATCCTCCATTTTTATCTCATCGTTTATCCTCCTTCTTCTCCTCCTCACTCTGCCTATCAGTTCCCATACCTTTTCTTCCGTTTTCGCCCCCCCTATTTCTCTTATCATCCTATCCTTGTCTTCTTCCTTTTTTCTTTTGCACATTTCTCTGTACTCCCTCTTATTTTTTCTGTATCTTTCCGCCTCTCCTATCCCTTTCCTCCATTTTCTTAATTCTCTCCTGACATCCCTCTTTCTCTCCTTGCACTCTGCATCCCACCAACCCGTTTGCGCTCACTCGCTCCCTCTTTCTTCTTCTTTCGACCTCCTCTATTGCTTTTCTTATCTTCAACGTTCCTCCACTATCTCATCCTGCAGCTCTCTTTTTCCCCTATCTTCCCTAACTTCTCCCTAAACTGTATTCTTCCTTCTTCGTTCCATATTCCCCTTTTTTCTAGTCTGTTCCGTCTTTTCCTTCCCTGTTTCTTTTTTGCACTACCTCTTATCCATAATATAATAGGGTTGATGGTCTGAATCTACCCTGTCCCCCGACTTCTAGTCTTACTACCTCTTCTCTTATGTCCTCATCCCCCTAAGACGTAATCTATAACTGTTTCACTCTTCCCTCCTGTGTAAGTGTATTCCCCTTCCTCATCCCCTTTCGTACATCCGTTTAGGATCATCCAACCTCTTTCTTCAATAAATTCTAGTAGTGTCCTGCCTTCCTTATTCACCTTCTGTGTCCTTCGATTTTCTCCCTCTTTCTTTACCTTTTCCCCTCGACTTCCTCTTCCCATCCTCCCTCCTCTCCCGTTCTCGCGTTAAAGTCACCACCTATTATAGTCTTTACTCCCTTTTCTCCACCTCCATGTGTTCCTTCAAACCTTCTAGTTTCTTATTTATATCTTTATTAACGTATATTCCTATGATTCTCCAGGTTTCTTCACCTACTCTTATCTTAAACCTCTAATTTAGCCTTCTTCCTCTTCCATCATTCTATCCTCTATTATCTCACCCAACCCATTTCTTATTCCTATTAGCATACCTCCACACGCCCTGCCTTTCTTATTCCTCCTTTTCGCTGTCTGTATTCTCCATTTGTATCCTTTTGTTAACTTTTCTTTTACCCTCTCCCATCCTTTTTCATCTAACCATGTTTCCATCATGACTATTACATCCCACTCTCTTAATCCTTCCCAGAAGTCTTTGTCTTGTTTGTTATTCCTGCAACATTCCAGAAGGCCGCCCTCCATGTCTCTTCTCGCTCCCCGTCTTCTCTTACCCTTCTTCCTCTTCGTCTTCCTCCTCCTTATACTCCCCCTTATCGTTTCCTCCTGAGACTTTCTCTCGTTCCTCCCTCTTTCTTTCTCCTTCCTCCTTAGTCTCGTTAGTAGGGCATTGCCAGTCTTCTGTTCTCTTTCCCCTTTCTGCCTTCCTTCTTGTGTCCCCACCCTCCTACTTACGTTTTTCGTATCTTCCGCTTCCCCGACCCTTCGCTCGTCAGTAAGTTCTATTACGAAAGTCCTTCCTCTCCGTCCAACTTTCCTTTACTCTCGTTCCATCTCAATTCTTATTGTCCTCCCAGATCCTTTGATACCCGACTGTGATTCTCTTTTCCTTTCTCTCTCTTCTCCCTTGCTATCTTTCTTATCTCTATTTGTATCCTCTTTCCTCTTTGTGAGATCATCATCCAGAAAACAGTCGTATTTCTGACCGCAGTCTTTCTTTTTCTTCATTATGTCCCTCTTGACCTCCCAGTTTCTGCTCTCACACCTCCATTTTTTGTCTCCATATCCTAGCTCCTGTATTTCTACCATCCCCCTTCTGTCTTGCCTAATTCTTCTATTAGCTTCTCGAATCTCACCATCCCTTTCTCCGTCGCTTCCTGGTTTCACTCATCCTTCACAATTAGTATTATTTTTCCTTCTCCTTCTGCTCTGTCAAACTCCAAGGTTCTTTCGTCTACTACCTCTTTCATTTTTCTCAGCAATTCACCCCCTTCAATGTTCTCTGTGTCCTTCAACTCTATCTTCTCTATCTTGTCCTCTATCTTTTAACTCTTTCTTCTTTCTATTACGTCTCTCTCTGCTCTCTCCCAAATTTCTTCGCTCCTCTTCAGTTCCTGTCTCAGTCCCTTGATCTCGTTTTTTATCTCTTCTTTATCCTTTTTCCTCTCATCTCTTGTTCCTCCTTTTTCCTTAGAATTTCTCTGAACAACTCCTCTGATCCCATATTTCCTTTATTTATCTCTTCCTTCTTAATCTTCGTCGGCGGTGATCTTATGACCCTCCTTGTTTCCTCGAATTTCTCTAGAATTTCTTTCTCCGCTTTTTTTCCGCTTCCTCGTCCGCCCCTTCCCTTTTCCTTTTCTGTAAGAAATCTTTTAACCGACCCTAGGCTGCTTGTTCTTGTCCTCTGCTTGGCGAGTTCTGCCGCTTTTGTTGGCCTACCTCTTGCTTTTTTTCCCCCCCTCCCTTCTTTCCTCTTTCTATATCCCCCTGTTGTTCGCTCTCTATGTCTAATACCCTCCCTGCCTCCATCCGCCGCTGTTACCCTCAATTATCTTCAATTGTCCCTCCTACTCGTTACCTATTCTATTCTATGGCCGTGCGCACTTACCGTCGCTTTCCTATCTATATTCGCACTAGTCTATGCTTGTTCGCGCGTCACCGTCTATCGTTCTGCCGACCCTCTATATACTCTTACTGTCTATGGCCGTACCGGCCTGTCACTTTCCTTACCTTTTCTTCCTCTTTCACGTCTCCCACCTCTCTGCACTCCGTCACTCTCCTCCCGCCTTCTCGCGCCTCCACTGCACCTTGCACCGTCTATCTCGCCTCCACCAACCCTCTTTGACTCTTCTAACTTCGCTTCTTTGCCTCTGACACGATCGCTCCTTTTTCACTCTATGCGCACGGCCGCCAACCCCCCTATTAGAGCAAGTAATATTATTTAAAAAAC